>VWPW01024256.1:174313-285074 GCA_013389825.1 Crypturellus undulatus | reverse complement strand
CCGCGCCGCCCCCGCCGCCTCCGCCCGCCCGCCCGCAGCGCCCGCTTTCCTGCCCCCCCGCACCAGCACCCCCGGTTTTATTATTTGCAAGAGGGGAGGTTTCTCCAGCGAGGGGCCCTGCGGGAGCGCGGTGCTCCGGGAGGCTCCCTGCAGCATCTTCGGCCAGCGAGGGTTTGTGCGACACGGATCCCGCTGCCTTGGGCCGGGAAATCCCTCTGCCGCCGTGCTGGGAGCGAAGGGGATGCGGCAAGGAGAGCAGGAGGGCGCGGGGGCAGCGGGCGGCGGGAAGCCGCGCGGGGATGGGGCATGGCCCGTCCTGCCGCGGATGCGGACGGTGAGCGCAGACCCACCACGTCATCCCCTCCTCCCTGCTTATGAAGAGAAAAATCCTCGTGTCTTCTGCTCCGGGTGTAAGGTGGCTACGAGCAGAGGCAGAGGCGCCTCTTTGCTTGCCCGCACGGGAAGTGGGGGGGTCCCGGGGGCAGGGGTCTCCCAGTGCTCCGCAAGAGGCCGGAGGGAGAGGAACACAGTCCTGTCCAGCGGCACAAGTCGGTCCGGGAAACAGTGCCACAGCCAGCCTTCTTCGGACCAGCATATATGAAACACTATAAACATGAATGCTGCGGGCCGTGCCTCATCTTCCCTTTCCTCTTTCGTAAAACAGCAAAAACAGCAGGCATCCTCCCATACACAGGCAGACTAAGACAGTATTGTAACTCAGCTGCCGCTTCTTCAAGCTCTCCAATTTATTGCAAACATTTCTGCTCCTTCAGTGCATGCTCTTCAACAGCTTCCCTTCCCAGCTCTTCATGTATCCCCTTTTCAGGAGGTACAAAATATCCAGGCAAAATTACATTTAGGCAAATTTAGATTCACTTCCCAGACACATTTTTGATCATTCTTAACTGTGACTACCCAAGCAATGGCACCTCCAAAGACAGCAGAGCCAGAAGCTTGTTCTGACAGACCCCAGCCATTGGAATCTTCTCCCTTTTAATAAACCGAATGGCTTTGCTCTAGCTGTTTCTAGCTCTAGCTGTTTCTTCTCCAGTGTAAAACTCACACAAATTCTTTAGCGAGTGTGAAGCACAGGACAATGTACAAGCATAGTGACAGCCTGAGATGGCGTGCAGGGTTTTTTTTTCCCACCATTTAATTAGCCCATTAGTCCATGTTTTTAATTTGCTGAATACTTGATTTTAAATATATTTTTTCACCATGCTATTTCTAGTTCAGCACAATTTTAAGGTTTTAAATAGAGTTCACTTTAATGCCCATTAAATTCAGTAGCCCAACTCACCTTGACCCATGACAAAGGGATCTATCTGATTAGTAAGTAATGGATGAGTTCTGCTTCCTCACGTGAGCATTTTTATATTCCAATGAGGCAGATTAAATTGCTCACACATTCCTGAGAGACGAGGTACATAGATATTAAGAAAGACACACTCAGGGTGTAGCAAAGTCATAGGTCCTCCTATTCCTTTGCAGTGAGATATGAAATGGAAAGCAGCACAAATGGCCACAGAAAAATCTCTGGAAGCAAGAAGGAAAAAGAGGATGTCTGCAACATGCGTTGTCCAAGATGCATGCGATAGACAAGTTTCAGCATAAATTCTACACTGCAAAAAAAAATCTTCACAAATTCACAATCTTTGACACAACATACAATTGAGTATCTGTTTATGGCATGGTCTTTCTTCTAAATTAGGTATAGGGCTCATTGTATGTCCAACTTGTGGTTTGTTGGTAGGTTTTTTTTTTTTTTTTTTTGCTGTTTTTTGTTTGTTTGTTTCACCCAGAAATCTTGCCTGGTAAGAATTCAAAGACTCAGATCTCCCAGGTGTTACTGATTTTGAGTTTTTGAGTACTGGAGTTCTCAAAAAGCCTGCACATATCCAATGTATGTAAGAAGGTCTGTGGCAGAGCAAATCTAAGCCTTTCAGGTAAGCGCTTATTTTTGTGCAGGAAACCTCGGAATAAAACACGACAGCCAACTCACCATAAGGGGAAATGCTACATAGACCTTGGAGAAAGCTGGCAAATCAGACCTGAGGAGGCCAGAGATGTGAGCCCAGCAATTTGCCATTCTGCAGCCCTGGTGAATTTTTCCAGCACTTGAGTACTATGATGGTAAGTGCTTCAGAATTTCTTAGATTTCTCTTGACTCTCCATTTCTGCAGGTTTTTCAAATTGTTCATCTTAAAAGAAGAGTCAAGGGAAGCCTCATATTTAGGAGTTTAGTAAGTCCAGGAAAATATCATTCCATACCACAGATGTTTGATAGGCTTATAGCTCAAAATGCTTGTATTTAAAATATTACCATATATTCACATTGCCGTGTACTACTCACAGGGGGCCCATGAAATGACAAAACTCTGCTATTTCCCTCAGAATAAAGGCAAGTTGCAAATGCACCTCCATCCTAAGAGGTATCAGTTTGCTTCTTGGAAGTCTCTACCTGCAGTGGACACATCTGAAATGATGTTACCTAAAACACCATTGGGCTTCCTTATACATCTAATGAATTTCTGGAGGAGTAGAAAGGCAGTTTGTTAGGGCTGACAATTAAAACTTCGGAAATTTGGAAGAGCAATTCCTTTGAGAACTGACAGTAGCTCCAAGCTAAACTGTTTCTTTCCTGTTATTCTTTCACTCCTCCAAACAAGCACCTCTCCAGATGTGAGAGCTTCTGGCAGGTATGATGAATGGCAAATCCTAATGAGGGCTACGGTTTGGCTAGCAGTGCTAGGACTTAGCACACAGTAACAATTCTCATCTGAAATAGGAATATCAGGAGCCAATTTCTTGAACATAATTTATTCCAGACATCAGCTGGAATAAACAACATTCTGTAACCTCCTCAGATATTTTGCCAGTGGGGAGCTGTCTTTACACTTCTTTCAACTAAGTCAGTGTTCCAAATACAGAACTCATCACTCAGGAACACAATGTGGTTTTACAGACCTGAGGATTTGAGTCATTACTGTAGACATGATTATGCCCTATCTATATATATATATTTTTACTTCTGCGTCAGGTCTGGAGCAGTGTGCTGCTGGCCTTGCCCTGAAGATTCAAATAAAAACAAAACAAACAGACCACCACCACCACCAACAACAAAAATCAGTCAGAATGAAGCTTAACTTTCTAGAAGCAGCTTGAGCATAAACAAGTCCCATTTCTAAAATACTCAGTGTTTTACTTCAGTGCAAAAATGAGATCTTCTTAGTCAGTGGGCATCCCCTTGTGTGGTCAGAGTCTTTCTGGTTTCCTTTAGTAACAGAAATAGTTGTATATATTTTTGCCCCTAGTGCCCAACACAAATTACGCACATGTGCCAGAATGAGCTAGATTTTGCTCTGACACATGCGTTATAAGCAAAGTACTGCTATGGATTTTGTCCTGAACTATCCATGCAAACAAGGATGAATAAAACTCATTTTTCCAATTTCAGAGACATCCTCAGCTACACCTAAATGTAACTAAAGGCAAATTTTGATCCATTGAATTTTCACAACTAGTAAAAGACAAGATGCAGAGGGACAAATTTCAGAGGTGGTTTCTAACAGGAGCATGGGAACATTTGGAGAGATGATGCTGGGACAAACTGGCTCTGCATTGCCATGTTGGTAACTCACACACCAGCAGAGCTTCACTTACTCTTAGAAGATCCTGTGAGCAAACAAGTAACAAGCAGTCCACTGGCAAGTGACAAGTGAATCCATTTAATCTCTATCTCCTAGCTAGATTTTTTTTTTCTGATTCCACCAAAGAACCCATTTGATTTTCTAGTACTTATGTTTTCAATACCTGAACTATTTCATATCCTCCACATCATTTTCTGACCTAGAAAACAGAACTTTTGTTATGCCACATGAGAGATCCCTCTGCCCTGCTACTCACTTTTTCTCTTGCATTCTGTTAGTTTGTGGATATCTTTTCATTACCAAGTTGTCTAAAACTGATGGAGGTGAAAGGATCCAGGGGAAGAGAAGAAGCAATTCACCATGGTATGGAGCAGAGAAAAAGATCCTCTTCCTGCTTCACACTGTGATAGTTTTATCACACCTTCCCATGCTGCAGATAGATAGAAACTCCCCCCAGAAGTCACCAGTAAAACTCCCTCTGATTTCCAAAGACATTGATCACTTTCTGTATCTGTAAATTCATCTCTATTGCTTTCTAAAATCTAATTTTGTAGACACTTCTGTTTGTGAAACTACCTGCAAAGCTATTCATGAACATGTGGACTTTGAGAAGTTTCGCCTATGAAATAGCTGTTTGAAACCTCATTCTAGAACAGAGTATCAATGAAATTGTATTTTATGACCTTTTGTATTTTAAGCTCTTGGGTCATTTTTATTGCTTTCCCCTCACCCTCTGCTGTTCATTGTGCTCTTCAAATTGAGTATTTTAAGTGAAAAGTATCCTAAATTTCGATCTCTTTACAAATACAATTTTAGAAGAGATCCTTCAAAAGTAAAGGCCTGAAATTAGAGCCTTGTGCACATAACAAAAATATTAGTGGAAGGCTGAGTGATTCTGAGTGAATATCCACTTGTTTAAGGTCATATTCTGTAAACATGGACTTCTGCATCTGTTTTCTGCAAGCAGCCAAAAACAGAGAAACTATTGCAAATTTGGAGCTGCAGTTTACCAAATATAGGAGTTAGATCACTAAGGTGCCTTTCTTGGAGTCCTGAAGCATTGATACATATTTAACGTTCCTCATTTTCCTTATATGATCGTGGCTGCATTTAACTCCTTATAGACCAAGAGGCTGGTCTGTTCAATGTAAACATTTTGTTTATGATTTAACTGCAATTTAACTCCTCCTTTGCTGTCATGTCTATACCCTGGATAGCATTATAAAAGAAAACCACTTAGTATGCTTGAGAAAACTGTGTTTGTAATGGAATGCTCATAGGATTTAATCATTTTTCCCTCTAAGTTCCTTGCAAATAAAAGCTTACAGGACAATTAAGTATTTGTTGCAATGATCAGAAAATAAAAGAACAGTACTGTTCTTTTATGAGAAAACGATAGCAAGATCTTGCAACACACTTCTGATGTATTGGGGTGACTGAATAACATGCTCAGGAGTTGTCGGAGGGAGGGCGCAAATGCCGAAATTTCAATTTACCTTCCCCGAGTTTGCTCGGGCCTGGAAAAAAAATAAATCCAGAGAGTGATTTTAGTGTCGGAAAAGCCAAGGAAACAGCGCGGTCAGAGTCCAGGGCACGCGCGAAGCGGAGCGCCCGGGGGCGCCGAGCGCGCCCGCGCAGGGCAGGACGCGCAGCGGGCACTGCGCGCACCGCGCATCAAACCGCGCAGGAGAAGCCCGTTCGGGGCGCGGGGGCACGAAGCTCTGAACCCGAGCAGCCTCTCTGAGCCCTGCGCCGTCCGCAGCGCCCGAGCGCAGCCTGCGCGCAGAGCCGCGCGGGGGCTTGGCGTCCCCGGAATCGTTTCCGCGGGTATTTCCACAGATCTCATGGAAATGCTCGCTTTTTGCAAGGTGCGAGAAAGCCCCAAACTGCAGCACTCTTCTGGGGCACCTAAAATGTGAGCTCTCCGCTCCGGGGGAGGCCGAGCGCGCCGGCCTTTTCATCAGAAAAAGCGGCGTTTTCATCAGAAACTCCTGTGAAGCCGCTCGTGTTCAACCACGGAGCGGGACGGGGTGCGGAGGGGCAGGGGAGTGGGGCTGGGGAGAGCTCCGTGCGCAGGCGGCACCGGGAGAGCCAAAGGGAAGGTGCTGCTTGGGGTGAGAAGCAGGCGGTTTGGGGGTGGTGGGAGCTCTGGAGATGTGGCCCTGCGTGGGGCAGAGCGGCGGCCGCGGCGCTGAAAGTGCAGCCCGCTGTCCCGCGGCGCCGGTGGAACCACCTCGATGCTGAGAAAGCGACGGAAAAATACTGGGCGCTGGTACCTTCCAAACATTTCACCCGTGCTAACGTCTTTAATTACAATTAAAAAACAAAAGACACTTTTCCCCTTGTATCGCTTAATTCCTTCTGTTTCAGCATGCGTTTTGAATTAAAACTGTTGACAGGGCAGCAACGAAAACGCGGGTTGATGTAAACGTGGCCCGAAGCGAATCCCCACCTGATCCTGCCTCCCTCCCAGGGAGACTGAAGCCAAGGCGGCACCCGGGGGCCCCGCAGGAGACTCCGCTCCCCCGGCCGCGGAAATACGCGCTCGGGGAGCCGCGGACCCGCGTGGAGCGGCGCTTTGGCCCCACTCGCTCCCGCCTCAGCCCCGCGCCGACCCTGCCTGCACCAGGAAGGGCTCGAGCGCAGCAAAAAATGCCCGGGGAGTCTCTGCAAACAGCGTTTAACGACGGGCGGAGAAGGGAGGGGGTTGCATTTAGGTGGATAATGAAGCGCGTAAAACGGTGGGTAGGAATCGGTCGCTACGGCCTGCCCAGGATTTCGTGCGTTTTCGTTAATTTCCGCGGGGGATTCGGGGCTGTGCGTGACCTCCGCCGCCCGCGCTGGCTCCGCTCGCCTTGCGCGGCCGCGGGAAGCGTCTCCCGGGGATCGTGGTCTCAACCACGAGCCCGCAGGTGCCGCCGCTCCTCCGCCCGCGGCGCCCTCCGCGCTCCTGCGCCTCTTTTTTTTTTTTTTTTTGTTTTTTTTCCCCTGGCGTTTTGAACTATTTTAACGTGTTTCCACGCACCAAAGGCAGGGATACCGCCCCTTGCGCTTCTCTTCCTGAGCTACGTGCTGCTCACAGCCTGAATTCCTGTGCGGCAGTTCCTGGCCGTGCCAAGCGCTGTTTATGTTCCATTTTCCACGGGGATGTATGTATATGTATATGCTTATATATGTGTGTGATATAGGCTTATATATGTATGCGTGATATATATATATATACTCTTATATATATACTTACATTCTTTTATAAATATGCTTATATGTATATCACACTCATATCACATACAAGCATATACATATACGCGTGCATAAGTACCTATTATGTATAACTTATATATTACTGGGTATATCTTATGTGCTACATGTTATATGTTATGTTTGATATCAGTATATGCTTATGTGTGTGTATACATATGTATTATATGTATATGTGCTCATTTCCCGAGGGTCGGTGAATAGAGTCTCGGGGCGGGCAGCGGCCTTTGCTGAGTGAAGCGGTCCCCGAGCCAAGATGACGTCNATCGTATACATATACGCATGCATAAGTGCGTATTGTGTATAACGTATTATATATTGCATACTGTGTATATCTCATATGCTCTATGTTATATGTTATGTTCGATATCTGTATATGCTTATGTGTGTGTATACATATATATTATATGTATATGTGCTCCTTTCCCGAGGGTCGGTGAACAGAGTCTCGGGGCGGGCAGCGGCCTTTGCTGAGTCCTCGAGCCGGGATGACGTCACGCGCTACGTCACACCCCGGGCCCGCGGCATCCCCGCGCGCAGCGGGAGCGGGCGAGGGGCTCGGAGCGCCCGGAGCCCGGGTCGCCCCTGGCCGGGTCGCGCCTGCCCGGAGCGAGGGCGCAGACGCCGCTCTCCGGCTCCAGGTTTTGCCGTCTGGGGCAGGAACTGCGCGTAAATTCCGCGGAGCAGCTCTGCTCGCTTGGCTTTCGGAGGCGGGCAGGAAAAGCAAGGGAACAGCGGCAGCCCTAAGACGAAAATTGCGAAGAAACAAACAAGAAAGAAACACTTTAAAAAAGTCAATAGAGTTTGAGATCTAACCCAGAAGCACCGTTGCGGCAAACAAAAAACCTCGCTGCCCTTGTCGCTAAGCTGCACACAAACCTTTCTCTTAATGAAGAGCAATAGCGGGAAAGGAAAACCGCGTCGGGAATCTTCGGGTTTGCTTTTACGCCTAATCCTTCAGCTCCCGCGTTTTTGTCATAACTACCTGCCCATCTCCCAGGTGCCAAACGGCAGCCTTAAATGGTCGCAGTGGCGCAGAGCGCATCGCGCACCTCTGCTTCGCCTCGCCGAGCGGCGGGTTTCCCCCTTCCCGATGGCACCCACGAGCGGCCCGAGCGCGGGCCCGCGTGGGCGGCGAGCAGGGCCACGGCGCGGGACGCGCTTGGTGTCCTCGAATAATAAACAGCCGCCTTGTTCAAACAACCCGGCTTTTAGTGTGTTGTGTTTGGTCTGCGGAGGAACGCTCACCTCGAGCCTGCTCAGGTTTCCCGAACATAAAAAAAAAAAAAAAAAAAAAGTCTGTGAACATTGNAAAAAAAAAGAAAAGAAAAAAAAAAGTCTGTGAACATTACAAAGCACCTAGGAAAAAGTTTTGGTGGAATTCTGAGGATCTAGGGCTAGACACGCAGTTCATTTTACTTCTTTTTTTTTTTTAAGTATATATATTGAAAAAAAGAGAAAAGGAGAGTGAGAAGGATGCCATCCTAAAGAAAATATAGTGAGGGGGAAAATGAAGGAAGAGAAAGTGAAGGGGTATTGAAAAAGCCTGTCCTCTGGTAAGCAAGGAAACACTCTATCTCCTTGCAGTGTCACTTGCTGAGAGCATCAAGACGCAGAGATTGAGCGTTTTCTCGGGGTTTTTCAATATGCCTCCCACCCGCAGCACCAGCAGCCGCTGCCAGCGCTCGGGTTGGTTTCCCTCAAGTGCAGAAATGCATCTTTAAGTGGGAAATCTGCCACTGGCAAACCACAGGCGGAGATGTCTGCCGGGATAAACAGCACTGTTAATTCCTTCAAGCTCCATCTGTGGAAATGATAAAGTGCAGCCATTATGGGAGGCTGCAAGGTTAAATTAATTAGGCTGCCCCATTATGCTGCCGCCTCCCGAAGAGGACTGCAATTTCCCTCCGAAACGCCGTCATTCCTCGATCGCCGCCGCAGCTTGTGCAATTAGAGGGAGCATAATGTAAATTTAACAACACAAATAACACTTCCCTCTGTGTATGTTTGAATCGTGCGTGCCACGAGTATATCGCGAGCTTCAAACTTTCCCCAATAAACGTCTGATGCAACCTTTAAAAAAAAAAAAAAAAGCAAACAAACCAGTGTGTATTTGGATACTTCTGCGAATTCTTGGATCAATACTTTTGTTTCATGTTTTCATGTTCTCGGTAATGTTAAGGGATCCAGTTACAAACTCTTGCCAGTAAGAAAGAAAATATGCCCCGCTGCGCACCCTCCTAAACACTTCTAAGAAATCGTGTTTTCTTTTCATTTGGAATGACAATTTTGTTTGTCTGCTCTGCCCTGGCGAGGGAGACTATAGATTATGAGGAGACACATTTAATTCCGCACCGTAACGCGGGCGGCTGCGCCCGCTCGACGTGGCGGGGCCGCTCCGCGCCTGTCCGCGCCGCCTCCCGCTCGCCGCGGCCCCCTTTATCCCTTTTCTCCTTTATCTTTTCTTTTTTCCCCCTATTTTTCTCTCTCCATTCCACCCCTCCTCCTTTATTCATTCATTTCCTCTTTTTTTTAATATATTTTTAATTAGAAAAAAAAAATCATGTTTCCCCCTAAGTCTTAGCAGCCCTTCATGGGTCATTATGGCTTAATGCAATTAACGTCACCTTTGGTAATTCAATAGCAAGCACTTCCAGGACAAATCTTTAAACAGATCGCTAATCGTAAAACAAGTTATGGGGTCTAGAAGAAAAAAAAAATCTATTTGCACCGATACTTTCGGGTTTCTTCCCTTTCTTCCCCTGCTTCCCCCTCTGGCTCTTGGGTCTGCAGCGCGGCGGCGGGCGCGCACACGCGGCTCTCGGGGACGGTTCCCTCCTTTCCTCCTTCCTCTCTTCTCTCCTTCTCTCCCTCCCCCGGGTTAATTTTGCTTTTGCTTTTCTACTAAGACCCGCGCACTTTCTCTCTTGAGCGTTTTTAGCGCAGGTGAGAATTAGGCAGGGGAAGCCCTGGGCGAGGGGAGGTAAAAGAGAAGCTGTAAAACGCATTCGCAAACGTTTCGCTTTTTCTTCTCCAAGCTCACCTCCCTCCCTGCCCCCTTTTAAAGTTTTTTGTGGGGCGTGCAAGGCAACAGGTTGGGCTGAGAAGTTTATGTCTTATTTAACGGTGAAAGGTGTTTTGTGGCTTGTGCTCTGGTTCCGGCTGTGCAGCTTGGGAGAGAATCCAGGTGGGATATTCAAATTTGGTTCCACTGGCTGGACACTCTATAGGATTGCTCATGCTAGAAGTAGATTCTTTCTCCCAAACTTAGGCTTCTTATGGAACGTATTTGGATGTGTTTCTGGAGGTGTTTGTTACGCGGATAGTGCTCGTTCACCTAAAGAAGCCCAGCTGCATGCTGTGGTGCCCAGTCTGAAAGGGAATGTGGAAAAAAGAAAAAAAGTAGACTGTGGAGAAGTTCCTGGTTCAGCAGAACTGCATCCCAGTACTTAAACTAGGAGATTCTGCTAGGATCACTCCTTTCATCCACCTAACACCATCTCCATACTTTAAATTTCCTGATCTGTCTCGTTCTGGTTTTGGATTTGCAGCTGAGTTCTCCTGGTACCGGTGTTAGTTTGTATCCCTTGTTACCCCTGAGGAGAGGGAATGAGTGTGGCAAAGCAGGAGAACATTTGCTGTGTCCTGGGACCCCTGTACATTATACTGTACTTCATGGAGAAGCCCTTAAAGATGTGTCATCTCCTGCTTCGCACAGCTCTTTACTGTGCCAGGAGCAGCAGTGAGACCTACACGGTTAGTGTAGCGATGTGCAAAGACAGTGTAATATTTAAAAGCTCCTAATTGCGTGTTTTTGAAGGGGGAAAAAATAGAATCCCTGTGCCCGGTGTTTGGAGAACCTGACAGCTGCGCGAAGCAACGCTGCAAAACACACAATGCATTCGCCTTGTCTAGTCTAATAGAAGCAGAGAATGATTAGAGCGGGTTTTAATGCTCCTTGTACATGTGACGTAAGAAGCCAAGCCTCAGAGCAGCTTAAATGTTGATATACCCAGCTTGAAAAAGCTTGTCAAATAAATCAAGCCGTTCTGGGGGCAAACCCATGTTGTTTTTAAACCACAGAGCGGGTCAGTAGGCGTGGTTACTCCCATGGCTGAATGGTGAATGTATGGATTTAAAATACATTTTGCCACACTGGTTTCCAGAGGATTGTTTTGGCCTCCTACTCCAATACCATGAGCCAAAACTCTGGTCAATGTTTTGACAACAGAGCCAGGAAAAACAAAAAAGGCTTAGCCTGTGAAAAAGAAATGAAGATGTAGTGAAGGAAAACAGTAGTCTCTCTGCCACTGCCTTACTCGATCCATATGTGGACTTAAACACAGGAAATACCCACCATTCACCGCAATCAAGCCAGGGGCTTGTGCATCAGAAAGTGCCTTGTGGAACTAATTGGACTCTATTAAGATTGTCATTGACATGGGAAAGCATTTTGAAATTTTAAATCACAACATTTAAAGAATATAGAAAAAAAAAAAAAACATAATCGGCTGTAAGAATGATAATTTTTTAAAAATATATATTCACCGCAACATTAAAGAGCTTCTTAGGAAGAGCTCTTTTTATGGCTTTTTCTTACTCAACAGTTAGCAATATTTGTGTTCTCAAACTCTATACTTGCCTTTAATCTAAGATATTTCCAATACAGGCAAAATTCACCGAGTATGCTCTCACTTCAGAGTGGAAGAAAATCCCATCCTGGCCAATTTTAAATGATAACCAACAAAGTTAATGGCACTTCTCACACCAGCAAGGTTTACAGAGAAAACAGCTCGAATGGGTCCTCAAATGAACTTTCTTCGTTTTATAAACTTGATTGAAAATAACAACACTTGTCTTTGCCAATAAGTATTCGCAACGTGTTTATTTTAGCTCTTTCCTGCCAGATATCTCCTCCTGAAATTTTGGTGATGCTTTTCCTGATTGCATTATTCTACCCAGCCATTGCATGTGGATTTTTAGCCTGGTGAGTCACTAGTAGAGCTGAAAACAGTCACAATGTTGAGCTGGCCAGATTCAACCGCTGGGTAATTTTCACTGAATTCAGATGTCGCGACAGCGATCTGTGATCTTTGCCTGTCTGATTCTCATTCTTGGCGCTTTGCATCAAATCAATGACACCGTGCTTAAAATCGTGCGGGCTCTTTAGTATCCCGCTGAATCGCGGGTCAAGGCACTTGGCCTGGTGATCAGTGTCTGAAGGGATGCCATGTGTTTTCCACAGTTTTCGAGTCATCAGATAGGGTTGCTGTAGAGCTTTCTAACCAAAATAACACATACAATGCCACATCGGCCACACAAAGTACTGCGGTAGGATCTGTCTGTATCTCCTTTCCCTCTTCCTTGCTTTGTTTTCCAAAGCCATGGAATTTAAGTGTTTTAGATGTCGTCTGTACCTGAGGTAAAGTTAGATTTTTCATGTAGTTTACTCCTTTGATCCATATTTTTATTTTTTTACTTCTTAAGTAAATATGACTGTAAACACAAAATCGTGGGGAATGCGTTTTGCTGGAAATGACTTTGAACTTCTTATGCTGTTGATAGATCTATATAGATTAAGAAAATGCCTGATAGGTAGCTGAATGATGGTATTCAGGTTTGGTAAGAGGGCACCACGCTCCCTTCCATATGTTAATCGTCATGTAAGTAAACAGAAAATTTAGGTGAAAAAATAAATAGAAACAAGAGCAGAAGTTCAGGCCCTTGCCCTTTCTCTACCAGTTCTGTGCTGAGAGGAAATAAATGCCTAACAACAGCCCTGTAGGAGGCTGAGACATTTGATTTAGGAGAAATACTCATGAAGTCTTTTAAGAAAAAGCCTCTGAATGCAACACCCACTACATACGGCTGAAATGAAGGCTCCGTGATGTGTCCCACTTAATGCCAGCCTAGAGGGGCTCCACCGAGGCACATCCCTTCACTTCTGCTGCTTTTCCTGGCTACTGGAAGACAGCAGATGTTATCTAATGGCAGAGCAAACTATCTTTATAAATTCAGTTATCTCTTATTAGAGGATACAGTGTAGCTGGGAAAATGAGTTAAACTAAGAGCTAAGATTGAAGGAACAACTTTACAAGTCACTATAGTGTGATTACAGCACAACAGAAAGGATCGTCCCTTACAGCAACCCAGTGGGTTAACTATGCAATACTTTTATTTCGCCAGTTGCAAACTACAGTAGGGTTTTTGGAGAAAAAATGTAAGATCAATTCTTCTGGTTGCCTGATGTTGTTTCTGAAAAAAAAAAAAAAAAGAGAGAGAGATACTGGGGAAGAAATGTTGTTGCCTTTATTAAAAAAAATATTTTCTGAGAAAATTCAGTTTTGAAATTGGGTGATTGAGTGACCTTTGCACTAGAGATGTGCCTTTTGGCAGTCAGCTGGGAATTCACCCTGATTTGGTCAAATTATAAACCACTGAAAAACTGCTGCTTTCCCATCTCCAACAGCCTTGGAAGAGGAGGTCTTCCATGCAGAAGACTTGCAGTTGTAATTTCTACCCACTAGCAGTGCTGCAGCTCACTG
The DNA here is from genome assembly GCA_013389825.1 of Crypturellus undulatus. Taxonomy (NCBI): domain Eukaryota; kingdom Metazoa; phylum Chordata; class Aves; order Tinamiformes; family Tinamidae; genus Crypturellus; species Crypturellus undulatus. Next base: position 271,621 of record VWPW01024256.1, on the reverse strand, counting down.
ACAAAATATCCCAGCTTCCTCCAGAGTATGTCCACAGACAACCACCACCTAATTCCAGGCATCAATTATCCTTTTAGCTCCAGTCTTGGCATTTTCTAAACTTTTGCAGACTTGTTTCTACAACTTATGAAACGTTCCTTGCATGCTGTGTGGTGCCCTGGGGGAGAGGGTGGGAAGAACGGTTCCATGCAAATACATAAAATGCGATGACTTTATAGGCATGACTCAAGTCTGAGTGTAATGTAAACAAGAGTGATTAGTTGATAGAAAAGTCTGCAAAGTGTATTTGGAATACAATAGCCCGTGTGAAAGCCCCTCAGAAAGCAACTGAATGTATAATGAATTAAGATCAGAAAAAAAAAAAATCTATAGTGTTGTTCATTTTCCGTATGTATGATTCCTGTAACTTGTTCACTGTGAAACAGTATATACATAAATATGTGATCTGAGCAAAGCTCAGCCCCATCCACCTTTTTTTTTTTTTTTTTTTTTGTGTGTGTGTGTGTGTAAACTAAAAGGGAAAAAGAAAAGAGAAGTTTGGCATCCTGAAATCTGGACTATTGACAGTTATACTGTCATCAGTCTTTAAAAATGAGAGCAAAGGACTCAGCAAAGGAAAAGAGAGATGGACATGGAAAATAGAGGAGGAGAGATTTCTCAATAAAATGTAATTAGTCAAATTGAAATCAGTGTGAAAATATGAACTAAAGAGAAAAAATAACAATATTCATTAATGAAACCATTATGAATGATGAATGATTGATAATGATATGAATTCACGAATGAAATACCAAAAGCAGTGGGTATTGCCCTAGACCGACTGGATCTTGGTTTTGCATTAGTGTGTAGGACATGAACTTCATTCAAGTCCACTAGTACTGGCAGCGCTATCGATGGACCAATCTTGTAGGTCTGGTTATTTCAAAAAACATTTTTTAATCCCACAAAACTGTAAATAACTTTAGTGATGTGCAATCTGAGGACAACAGCATGGATTATCGGAAACACAAACCTTAATTTTGCTAACGATTAGAATCATAGAATCATAGAATCATAGAATAGATTCATAGAATCATAGAATTATATAGAATAAATTAGATAGATAGACTACTGAAAACAGTAAAATTGCTCTTATGGCTATTGTAGAGTTCTGAAAACAACCATGTAATCCAGTGTTAAGTTCAAGCCAGTCAAGCTCTTTTGGGGAAAGTCCTACTGCAGATGTGATAGATCCTCAGCTGACACAAACAGATGTAATTCTACTGATGATGTCCTCACACAGCTCTGGATTTAACTCCATAATCGTCTATACCCTGAAAAGTTTTCTAACCTCCCTAGACTGTTTGACCTTTTGGAAGATCAAAAATACAGAGCTCAAAGTGTCCAAATTCTGAGCTGAAGAAAATACAGCAGTTATCAATACATAAGAAAATGTATTGATGGATTTTAATAACAACTGCTACTCTGTCTTTAGTGGGAAAAAAAGGGAATTCTTTTACATATTACATTTTTAAAGGTCTGGAAAAATTCAAACATGGTTATTTTCAGCTCTGTTTTCTTTTTCCCTCTTTCTCTCTTTTTTTTTCTCTCTCTCTGCTGCCCCCACAAAAATTTTGGCCAACTTCAACCACAGTTGAGAGTGGAGGAGACCTCTTAAGGATTGTTAAGTTCCAAAAACGTCCATGAAAACTTGTGGTTGGATGGAAGACAGAGGCCATATTTATTCTTCCAGGTAACTTGGCTGTCACTTGTTAAAGCCAGATTTGCTTCTGCTTGGCAACAGCCAGATACACAAGCAGTGCACCCTGGCCAACTAGTCTGCAACCCAGAGCCCTGGACCTGCTTCAAGCTATGGGATTATCAAGCAGCCACATGAGATGGGTAGGTTTAATGCAGTTGTAGCATATAGAGGATACAAGACACAAATGCACGCGGAATCAGGCTCTGTTAACTACTCACAGAGCAGTTTGTTTTTCAGATATATTGGTGGTTCTTATATTTTTCTTAGAAATCATGTCCTATGCTTATGAACAATAATCCTTTTATAATTTATCACCTTCAATAAACAATAGTATTCAATGTTCATGCTATGGTTCTTTCAGTGAGGGAGTCTAATTGAAGCAGAATCTATGGTATTTCCACAGCAAAGTATGGAAGATTAACTTCATTATAAGAAAAAAGCATTACACTTCTGTTCATGCTCTGTAGATTGCATGTGATACTTGTACAAATCCTCCTATTAATTTACGCACACATTTTAAGCATTGCTCCATTTAAAGTTTACCTGTGCTTGACACAAACACGATTTAAAATGGGGTAAAAATCCTGATGGAGACAGAGGATTGGACCTTTAGCTTCTCTTTACCTGTAGCTTTTCTTTGCAGCATAAGAAATCTGGAGCTGGCTTGGAATACTCAATGGTAGAGCAATCCATTCCCCTTCCTCTCTGGGGTCTGGGCAATTTAGGTCCCCTCCACAAGCCAGAGAGGAGAAGTAACTTCCAGAAGACAATCAAGGAAAGAAGATTGCGCTGGATGCTCTGCATTGCTGTTTGGAGGAAGCTCTGTCTGCTGATTGTACAGGGAGGTGAGAAAGACCCAACATTTGATTTTGGCACTGAGCGCAACACTTGCTGATGGTTAATGTGAACGCCTTAGTGGAGAAGGAACTTATTCAGAGTGCACTCTCAGCATGAGCTCAATTGCCAAGGTAATACAATAATAGGCTAATTTTCCTCTCAGGCCTTCCCTACAGGGTAGGCCTGAAGAAATGTAATTTCTCTGTGAAGGAGCATGATTATGCCCCTCAGCTCCATGGTGGTCGTACAGCCCGTGATCGATTCTCTGTGGAGCCCGTGTGAGAGGGGCAGAGGAGGGGTGAGTGACTGCATGCAGAACTGATGGAAAGGTCCCCTCCCAGACTCCATCATTTCCCATCTCTTCACTCCTTGGCTCGGGGGCTACCCCTTCTACATATTCTCATGCACAGTCTTTCCCCGGTGAAACCGAGGTTATCATCACCTTCGTCAAGTTAATTTTTCTTGCTGTTTCTCCATCACTGTGCTGTGTTCACTTATTTCTCTGAACAACTGATTTACTTCCATCTCTATTTCTTAAAGCCCCTGGAACCGCTCAGTAGTTTCCCTTCTACATATTCTCTGCTCCCTTTAATTCTTCTCTTCTCTGAATTTCAGTGTCTTCTCAGGGCTTTTCTCTTTCACTGCTGCCCTTCCAACTCATCTCTTGGCAACCAGATTCATTTTCACAACTTTATTTACAGTCTTTATGAGGGTGACTACCAAGACTAAGTTTTTGTTCCTGACAACAACAACTTTTTTTTTTTTTTTTTTTTTTTTTTTTTGGCTCTAGGTTGCTCAGGTTTCAACCCTCCAGTCTATCCAATGCACAATTGCCAACATTTCCTGGCTAGCTCTCATTACAATTTTCTCACTGTTTTAAAGAAAAGGAAAAAAAAAAAGAAAAAAAAAAGAGGAGGGGGTAAATATGGTTCTTTCTGAGGAGGAAGAAAATGAAGAGGATGTTTATATTCTTGGTGTCTTACCAAGTATTAAAGATAAACCTTGCTTTATAGTCTAGTGCAGACTAGACTGTCTATATGTAGCCTCTCTGGTGGCACTGACACCAAGTCATTATCATTCACATGGAATAACCTGTCAAATATGCAGAGATTTAAATATTTTACCACAAAAAAATTGCCTGTGCTTTTCTTAGTTTTAGGCTGAAAATTCCACATAGTTCTTAAAACAACAACTTCCCCTCCAATATACATTTTCCAAAGCCATATTATTGTAAATTGCTTTTAATGATCATCATTTGTATGGGAGAGGAGGATGGCAACAGGAATGCTCATTCCAGTCAGAGAGCTGTTGTTTGCACTGGCAGGAGACAGTCGAGATTCTTCTGCTGTGTGTATAGCACAGGAGGGGAGAAAAGAGAAAGGGGGATTCTCTGCTTCCAGGGGTGATTTGGCTTTAAGTGAAGAGATTTGCAAGGCTGAAACTAGGAAGGTGACTCCTCCCCAGAGAATAATTGAAAATAATTCCATCCAGTCTCATGGAGAGTGAGGAGCCATGGGTAGGATGGATAGGTCAGGGGTGGGAAAGGGGAGAGAAACATACCAAGGGCAAGCAGCTAGCATCAAGCAACAGCCTTCTTTTTGCTGCTCATGATGGAAACTGTCTATTGGCTCCAAAATGAAACAGCTGCATTTCTTTCTGTGGTATGCTGGGCACCAAGCTCCACAATGCTGTCCCTCTAAGGTGAAAGGGGATGAATCTCTACACAGGATCATGCTAATTTATTGGTCTGCTGACCTTTTCTGGCAGTATCAGTTCCTGGATGTGTGCAGCACAGCCATGCAGCCCTCCCGGGGTGCAGGGAGAAAGACCAAAAAGATGAACTTATCCATGGATGAAAAGGAGAGGGACAAAATTAGAGCACACTCGTCATTGTCACTAAGGCAGTGAAGTACATACTCAGAAGTACATTACTTTTTATGTTGTATTTAATCCTTTGGGTTATGCCCAGAAACAATAATTCTTTTGTTTGAATTGAAAAGCTGCTATTTTCAGCTGCCAAAAATCCAGGATTTTCTTTTAAAAATTCTCAAAGAAATGAAAACAATAACTGTTCTGTTGCCTCAGATCTAATGGCGGAGAATATGGAAGGACTTGGAGAGCTGATATGCCAATGTCATCCTCATTCTCAGAAAGGATTTCTGCCATGTTTGTCTTCCTATTAGTAAGGTTAGCAAAACTGAATACATATTGTAACACATACTTGATATTTTTGTTTCAAAGATGAATCTGAGGCATATTTAATATCTGCTGGAAAATCCTGAAAAATACAACGGGCTAAATTCTGGCCACGCATACAAAGTCTGTACCTAATTTAACAATGTAGAAATCCACTTTCTAGCTGTTTCATACAGCCAAAAGATTACTTTTTTTTTTTTTTTCTCCTGTAGATCCTTCATAAAGCAGCCCCACAGAACAGTTGTAGCAGAGGATGGACAGAGGGCTGTGGTTTTGCAGTATACACATTGCCACCGCATTTAGCCAGGGTCCCCGAACACAATGACTTCATCCATGTTGGCGTGCCTGAAGCGTGACCTCAACTCACTTTGGCTTCAGCTTGTGTTGAAGGTTCCTAGCAGGTGCTGGCAGCGCTGTGGATGTGACACAACATATATAGCACTCTCTTGCATCCAAGATCCAGGATCAGTTTCATGCTGACCCTGCAGATTGCATTTGCGCTATGCAGAGCTTGTCCGGTTGTTGTAGCTTGGATGGTCTAAGTTTACAACCGAGTCAAGGCTTGCAAGGAGAGGTGGTGTCTTTTACTAGGCATAGCTGGAGAAACAAAACATGAAAACAACTGATGAGCTTCCAGGCACAACAGCCTGCCTGGCCCCTCTATAGCAACAAATCAGAAATGCTGAAGGGCTTGTGTCACTCTCCAGAGATGTGTCATAGCTTTCTACTTTATCACTATGGGTGTCGTATTTTGACCTGATATTCTTTTCCTGTGTTTTAAGAAGCATTTTCTTCCACCAAGGACATTCACAAGAAAACAGGGCTCTAGTTTTAAATACAGAATCTCTTTTGTTTAGTCATGCTCACAAATCTCTAATGCTAAGTGATGGATTTGGTGGGAAATAGCAGTGTGTGGCAAGCAGTGCTGAACAGAAGCGCTCGGATTTTCTTCATACATCTCCCAAGACACTTTGCTTCGGCCGGAGTCCCTCCTCTCAGCACACCACCCACTCAGCACACAGTGTTTTGTTTTGAGCCAGGAGATTTTAATCTGCTCTGAAATCCACAGCTGTGTTTTTATTCAAGTAACCTCGCTCCCATATGGCAAAACCAGCGCTAGTCACAGAAGCTGTGCTTAACGGTAGCAAGTTGCAGTGAGGAGTAGGAGCAGATGAGGGGAGCAAATCTGCTGGTGCCGAGGACCAGATGCCCACACGACGCACGCACGTGTCAGAGGGCTGTTCTGTGGGCTGGTTCCTGCCTGGCTCTGCGAACTAAGTGCCCGTTAGCTGTCGGGGTGCATTAGGTAGAGATCAGAGCACATCTTCTGCTTTAGCTGCATCCAAAGGCATCGATTTAACGACCTCTGAGACCACTCCATGCTGTGAGCAGAGGCACAGGGAATGGGAGCAACCAGGATATGTGTTCAGAAACACATGTCTGGTATGATCTAAAATGCTATGGTAGACTCACGTGGAAAGCCCTACACTTCAGTGTGCCTAACAGAAAGGCTGCTTCTCTCATAGACCATCACCAATAGTATGTCACTGTACTGAATTTTCTTAAAGAAGCATATATTACTCCAGAAATTTTGGGGGGTGGATTGTTACTTTTGCTTCTGACCTTAAAATAATAATAATAAGCCCCTTTCCCCCCACAAATGTACTGGTCTTTCAGAAATCTGTGCTAAATGTTTAAGAAAAAGGAGTGAGAAACAGTGGGCATGAAGTGACCGAACTTATGCTTTAAAAGGCTAAAACACTTAATCAGCTTATCTTTGCTAGACCATTTCAATCATATACCTAAATTAAAAATATAGAAAGTATTGGAAGTCTAATTGTTTCAATAAATGTAAGGTTGGAACTAAGTGCCAAGAAGCAGTTTCAGAATTTCCTTGTCCCAGTTAAGAGAGTACAGCTGTCACTCTTGCTTAGCTAAGGTATTTCTTCTGGAAGCTGTCCCGCGGTTGCAGCCAGGAGATGCTGTGATTTTCCAGAAGGTGACTTTAAACAGACACCTATGTGAAACTGGTGTAAAACTTAACAAGAAGAAACTACAACAAAAAGCGGTATTAGTATTCCTGGGAATAATTTTGCTTGCTGATTCCACTTCAGGAGTTGCATGGACAGTGAGTGATCTGCAGCTCCAGAGAGCGCCAAGAAGAAACATTGCAAATGTTGATTGAAAAAAAAAAAAAAAAAGATTTTGCACTAATTCCAGTCTAATTCNAATTTTGCTTGCTGATTCCACTTCAGGAGTTGCATGGACAGTGAGTGATCTGCAGCTCCAGAGAGCTCCAAGAAGAAACATTGCAAACGTTGTTTGAAAAATAAAAAAGATTTTGCACTAATTCCTGTCTAATTCTGCAGGCCTCCCCCACGGTCCTCAGTTTCAGTTGTGCACTGACTACACTGAACTTCAGTACTTGGCTTTAAGTGCAGTTTAAACTATAGGAAGGGTTGGAGCAGACAGAAAAAGTACAATGTGTGCCTGCACACATTGTAAAATAAGAAATGTAAACTATGAATATGGAAGAAGAAAACAGAAAATAGATTTCCAATGTCTTCATAACCATAAAATATGTCCTAAAAGTAAAATAAAATCCTTCAAACAGTGCCAAGTATTACTCGATGGTAATTTTTCATTACATTGTAAGCATTTGCATGAGCCACTAACTCTGGTTTGTAGCCGTCCACTGGTCTAGACAGACAATTCTTTGGAGATCTATTCTTTTTGATGGGTTTATCAGATTTCCAGCCCCATTCTCCCCTTTATAATTTCTGTTCCTTCCTCTCTCTTGTGCTGGCTGCTGCGAGCTGCTGAGGTAGGTCCACATAACCAATTCTGCGGCATCGGGGATAGCAGCTTGCTTACTCGTCTTTTCTTTCTTTTACTCTTCTTTGAAGTGACCCCCCACCAAGTAGTTATTTCGATATGGAAACTAACTATTTCTGCAGCAGATTTAAAGCCTGTGCAGCGCACACACAATGCTGCTGCCTGGGAGCACAGAGGGACGGCGCAAACCCGTGGGCTTTGGGTGCTCCAGCTCCTCCAGAGCAATGAGCGCTCTTGCTGTGCACACAGCGGTACAGCATCAGCACCGCAGCGCATCTAGAAACCTTAGTATTCCACAATAAGAAAAGTGCTGTTGAGAGAAGATAGCTAAAAAGCACTTTAATAAAGCTGTTTTCTAACACGGTAATTTTTGTTTATTTTCAGAGTTCAGGAACACAGTGCTTGGGTAGTTCTGCAGTCCCGGATGTGTAAGGTATTTAAAAATCAATTCCAGAAACCAAAGCATTCTATCCAAGGTACATCAAGGGCTAGGTTCCAGCCACACATTCAGGATAAATAATGTAAAGCCATCAGTCACATTTTATAGTAAGCAAAGTAAAATTGAAGAAGTAAAGACAAGCTAATAAAATAATTAATATTAGTGGAAAATAACTGGTATACAGTAACAAATGCGTTTCTGTAGACACACCACTTAACTCTAAAAAAATATATACATACGTATATGATGGCTACAAATGAGCTTGTGATTTTCTTCCAAAAGTATTTGAGCAGGAAGTAAAACATTTTCCCAGTGGATGAAATAACATTCATTTTTGCCAATCTAAGCAAGGCAGATTTAAATTTTATGTGTGTCCAACTGCTTGTTCCCCCTCAGCTAATAACCTGCCTGTTGGAAACATTTCAAATGAAAAGGAGTTCACAGTTCCTAAGCCCAGCTCTGAATATATCTGCCATGCATGTAAACAAGTAAACCATTATGTTTCTTGTTGAGATAAAGAATACCATGATAAGTGGGGACTTTTACAAAACAAAGGGCTTCCTATTGCGAGTGTGGATAATCTTCCAGAAAACCCTGTGTTTTGGCAAATCACACCAGATTAATCTATTAGGCATCTCCTTTCATCATCAAATTTCCGCTGCCTATCACAGTGGCTGCCTTATCAAGCACCCTGTCTTCAATAGCCGGCCCATTCCTAAGATTTCAGGTGCTGGCCTTCCCTGCTCGGGAAACAGGTGTCCCCACTGTTTTCAGGCAGGAAAGGTCCCTGCACAGAAGCCTGGGAAAGGGCAGGGGTATCAGCCGCTGTTCTACCTGAAGGAACAGGTAACAGGAAACTGTTGATTCAATGAACTGAGCTTAATTGGCACGCATTAGTCAGCAGAGAGGGGTTTTGTGAATTAAAGCTTCTTATAAAAATTCCTCCTCACGACAATTTCAGAAGGGGAAAGATTCACGGCCTAAAGAAGCCCTCCTGGTAAAAGGCATTTCTTGCAGTTCCATTTTGAACGCTGCGTTCCCCCGGTGTATCCCAGAAAACACGAGCGAGGAGTCGAGGGCAGCATGTCAAGCTTTACGTGGTTATGTATAGTGCCTAAGCTGTTAGGCAAATTGCCTATATGCAGGAGGAAATGGATTTCAAATCTCAACTAAAGGCTAATATTCCAAACCAATTAGTATGATGGATCAGGTTTGCAAGCTCTCAGTGCCTCCGCTTGCCAGGCTTTCTTTTTTTTTTTTTTTTCTCCCTAGCTAATGAAACCGGGCATGCGGTTTCTGACCAGACTATTCATCTACGAAACGGGGCTGTCCACTTGGTCACCCAGAAACGCAGCAACGGGGAGCACAGACAACGCCGGGCATATGAAGAACGTCACTTCAAAAGACGACAGAGATAGGTGTTTTACAGGAGCCAATAAATCCTCGCTGCTCTTATTTAGCTTTCGGTGCTTATCTCTCCTTCTCAAGAGGGCATCAAACGGCTCTTGTGCTGGCGGGTGTCTGTGCCTGTCTGCATTCCCCAGCAGAGAGACCTCCTTTCTCCGCTCTCAACTCAGTTCCTGGAAAATTGGCTTGAAGCGGCTTTAGTGAAATAAAATAGAGGCACTCAGGAAGGCCACCGCAGTGACAACAGGAAGAGCCGGCCTGCCCCAGCTCTCGGCTTTGACAGCAGGACGGACGGCTCGGCAGCACGGAGATGAGCTCCTCGCCATGCGTCGCGGGTCGGAAGCGTTTGATAAGCGCATACCTTGGCTTCCGGGACTCCACAGCACAGGCTTTGTTTCATCTCCACATGATTAAATGGTCTACGGGGCAATTATGAACTGAAGGAAGGAGCAGTCAGCTCTCTCCAGGTTTCCTCAATCAGCACGATTGAATTTCTCAAAGGCAGGCAGCAGTAGCACAGGCAGTCTCAATGACTTTTCCTGAAAAATGTTCTCCAGCTTAGAACTGAGCTTTCATTTAACTGCTTGCTGTTTCATTTTATTAAGTGCAAATTGTGGCTTAATAGATTTACAGTTGCCATAAACTTCGGCATCATGAAAGCTGTCAGAGTAGCCGGTTGCACTGCATAATACTAGTATGATGTTAGAAGGGGTGAACCAGACGAACCAGGCATCAAGAAATCCTGCCGAGCATTTTAATAGCTCCGTTCGCAGTGTTTTGAGAGGCAGGTATGATCCCATAGATGTGAAATATATGCAGTTGCTCACAGTAGTTTCTTTTTGTCCCTCTCTTTTCTAGGAATTAGAGTAGAGGTCAACGATTTCAAAAGTTTATCCCCAAATGAAAAATTACATATTTTGCCTTTTTAAACATAAACTTAATAAATTATCTCTGCTACACAGTAGTTATCAAAGTCCAAATATGTATTTTTTTTTTCATTTTTTTTTTCCTGGGTACCCATTACACTGTAGCTCTGTTCTGTACCCATTACACTGTGTTTCGTCCTGGATACATTACCAGCAAAAAATGTACACAAACTGGAGAGAGCTCAGAGAGAAACATCAAGGCTAATTAAGTGGCAGGAGGGACTGACTTCTGTGGAGATTAAAAAAGGTTAAACGTGAATGGTTTGGTGAAGCAGTGGTGGGGCAGTGGCACAACAGCCACGAGAGATGTGCTTGCAGAGAGCGAGATAGGACAGTGACAGCAGGGCGAGCAGCTTGCACCAGTGCAACTCCTGGTAACACCCCTTCTGCTCAGGTGACTGATTTATCATGGCTAAAAAAGAGCCAATTTCTAAAATTTTCTTCCTCTGAAGAAAATAAAAGAGAAGCACTATATATAGAGAGAGATGATGTGGTTTCTTTTTTTCTTTTTTTTTTCTTGTTAATAAAGTGTCCTTGGAAAAGCTTTTCATTTCTGAAGTCAGCAGCTTTTTCCCACTAACTATGTATTTTTGCAAGCGCCTGGAACCCCTGTGTGCACTCCTTAGAAAGCCTTGACCAGTTTGCTCCAGAAGGACTACCAGATGGCACACAGAGCTGTCTGGGCTACAACTCACCCTCGCTTGTACAAAAAAAAATCTTTTGGATCTTCAGGGAAGTTTGCTACTAGAAAACAAAACAAAACAAAAACAAGCAAAAAAACCCACCAAGTTTGCTACAGTTCTACCTTATCCTACCTCCTGGGTCAGGGGATCTTCCAAGTAGGAATATCAGCATAGGGAGTGTCCTAGGAAAGGCAAACATCTCTCGTCTGTATGCACATGGGGGAATTTCACACCTTTGGTTCACATCAGTGACTTCACAGGTGAAGATGTCCCCTAAACATGAAGGGGTAGAAGTGAAGCTTATTACTGTATTCTGCGAATATTCAAAAATATTCAAAAATATAAAAATGAAAAAATTTGGTCTTTCATGACAAAATATTCTGAGAAGTATCGAGATGCATTTATAAGCATTGCTAAATGACAACAGTTATTTCAGAATACCATCCATCAGAGGAGTTGAAAATTGTCTAAATAGTTTAAGTTTCTTGGTGACACATCGTTTTGAAACAAATTTAAAAGGTAAGAAATTGTACAGGGGATATCCTGGAATAGTTACCTTGACCACAGAGTGTGTATGCGCATTGCTTTATAATGGTGTGTAGACAGGCACAGATCTACTTATAGAGACTGAGGAGGCTTTGGCCTTTCCCTACACCAGCACATTTCATGAGCCCGTAGCTTACAGCATTGCTGTATCCTTACAACCCATTCTGACCCCTTTCCTGTCAACAATTCTGTCCCCTGCCATAACATGGCACACAGATCACGTTAGATGTATTACAACAGAATTATAATGTGTTGGTGTATGCTCAGGAGCACACAAATCATTACCAATAAAACACGAACAGCCCCTGAAGAAAGAAAAGAAAAAGGAATTTTGTGTTCTAGACCTTCTTGTGGTCCAGCAGTTAAATCATACTTTAAGGGAACCTAATAATGTTTCTAAGGCAATTTTTCATTAACTTGCTGGTACCATGAGTCCGTGAAATACAGCCTGTTCCTTTCAAACAAAGCTAAAATGTGCGATTTCCTTGCCTTTGAATGAAAAACACAGCTTAATAGACACTTGTTAGTAAAGCAGCAAGACTTTCCCCCCTACTGACTTCATGGGTAAATTCAATTAATTTATTTTTGAAAACAAACCCTTTAGTTTACTTTTACAAAATAAAGCCTTTACTACCTGAATAGAAGATAACATTTGAAAGCTCTCAGTTCACACAGCTGATTATATCATAAAATACTCCCTTGCTTGGTGTATACTTGTTGCAAAAGAAAATTTTGAAATGGTTCAAATATCTCATAAAATTGCCTAATCCTCTTCATTAGCAAATTTGCCCCGTACGGTTCGTCAGGCTGCTTAATGGAGACTTCGCTAACAGACGGCCGCCCGCGTGCGGGGGTGAGCGGGGCCATTTGTAATTCTCATTAACAGTTCTAGCATTTTCAGTCACATGAAAAGTGATAACACACCGATCTAGCAGTCATTAAGAACTTTTTCTTACTCCTTAAGGATTAATTTGCACTGACCCAGAATTCTCTATTTGCTTAACACAAGCAGTGGGCCACTTTGATGTTATCTGCTTCTATAAACAATAACGTACAGTTCTCTCCTGGGCTAAAACAGCTCTTATTCTACTGAGAATTAGCTGTATTAATCATTCTGAAGTCCAAGAGTGCATGATCATAAATTGTGTGCAGGGACCTCACTTAGCAACTCCCAAGACTCTCATTTATCAACATTTTTTTCCCTTCCTGGATATTTAGTAGGGAGAGAGTAATTTATTTCTGAGACAGTGCTTTGTGATGTCTTTAACGATGAAGTAAAGTTGGAAAAGTTTCTGCAACAAATATAATTTTTCTTATTTCCTTAGTGTAAAAACAAAAATTATGGACCACAGCTACAGACTGATTCCCTCAAGTGGCCGTAACAGAAAACACAGGCCAAAGCTCCAGTCATTTAACTCTAATTTGTATGAACTAGACAATAGAAATTAAAATAAGGAGAATTGTGCACTAAATACATCTTTTACTAGATATTCTATTGGAGTGCCTACTACAAACCCTTTTCTATCATTTCCGAGCTTCACCCTTGCAAAAGCATGCAGAGTCAGGGATTACAAGAAGTAAGACTAGAAGCACAGAGAATAATTGGGGGAATGGATAGAAACCTTCAGTTCTAGATGGTTGTCTTTTATCCATGTGACCCAAGTTCTTCAAATTTGGGGATCATTCATCACATAAACCAAAAGTGGACAAAGAGGTCCTGATTCTGCTTTCCTTGAGAAGGGTATACATCTAAGTATCTCCACTGACTTAATGAAGCAAGCCCAGATTTAAGTAATTTTTGATGAGAAAAAAAATTGGCCCAACTTAGGCAGAATCAAACTCATGAGCACAGAGACATTTCTATTTTTTTTGCTTGCTAGCTTCATCCTGAGTTTAACTTAGATTTCAAAGCTCTCACTGTTTTATTGTAAACATGTGGTTTTTAAAATACTGTACTTCTCCAAAGTTATCTGCGTGTGAGTTTATTTTATATTAAGTACTTAAAAAATGTCTGAACATAAAATGCCAACAGAAACAACAAAAATATAAATAAATCACTGCATTCAGCAGAAATGCTTTAGTTCAGAATGTAATAAAGACAGTCAAGGTTTAAAAAGTTTATGCCAGAGTGTAAACTGAAGGACTTGCTTAGTAATTTTTTTTCCTCTAGACAGTTTTGCTGCTGCAGCCAAAAGATTCACAAAGGTTGTTATAAAAGAAAAAAAAAGGAAAAAGAAAAGACAGTGGAAAAATGTTTATTTCCCCTCAAGAAATTCTGTTTTCTGTGATTTGGCATTGTTCTTAGCCATTTTGAACATTCAGTTTAGTAGATGCCAAGCACTGCTGTTATATTCATAGATCCTCTCCCCTTATAACTAAGCATTCAAGAGCTATGATCTGTTCTCACCTACCACTGTGTAGTCTCACTGAAGCCTCTGAAAGGTTCTGCAAAGCTCCTCACACTTCACAAGCTTTCCCAACTCTTTCTGGCTTCAAAACTGTGAAAGAATTTGCTTCTGGGGGCAAAATTCTACCAGTAAAATCTTGCAAGCATCCCAGCTGATTTTGACCCAGTAAACATTGGTAAGAACCCATGGAAGAATTTTCCTTTAGGACTATAGTCACAGGCAGCATGTATATACCAAATGATACTCATGCCATGAGATGTAGGTAGGCCAGAAGCAGATTTATCTCAGTAGTGAAGTTCTGGGCATCAGGATTGATTAGGATGGGTGACGTGACGCTATGAAGAAACTATATACATATTTTTTTTCCTGGCTCAGGAAACATTGCATCTCACTCCACAGAGCACCACAGTTGGGCTTATGATGCACTTGATCTCCAGCATGTTAACTCTTCCTATTTAAAATGCTGTAGATGCTTAGGGCAATCCTCAGGAGTGAATTCTGCATCACCTGTACATTGATAACAATACCCTTGGTTCAGACAAGGTAAATTTGGGTTTTCAAGTGCCCGCTCTTCTGCGCATGGTCAGCACACTTTCAACTGCTCGTTCTCTGCTCCTTTGTACCCTGCTGCTGCAAGGAGATTTGATCCGGGCTTATGTTTCGAGCATTATCTACTGGATCCTGTATCTGTAGCCTGACAGAATGAAACTATTTAATTTAAGACCCATTTTAAGAAGTTACAGCACTTCCACTATCCTTGTCATTCCTGCTTCTATTGGCATATTTCTAAAGACTTTCATAGTTTCAGTACTGCTATTAATCATTGAAGTCTTGCTATCATTACTAACTCCTATGAGACTAATACTGAATTCTTGAAACCAGTTTTGCACTTTCCTTTTGCTGTCACACTGTATTATATCTGCATTATATATTCATATCTGTTGGAAAGTTATCTTTTCTTCTAAAGCAGGTTTCCAAATTTTGCAAGGATGAAATACATGTTAGCTTATGAAAGCTTGAGGTCCCCATTACAGCCTCATCTAAATGTGAAATTATAAACACAACTTATATTTTCTAGTGATATTGCAAACTATATATAAGTTCATTTTAGTCCCTTCCTTTTATGGCTGCATTTGGTAACTTATTAAAAAATGTAGAAATTTAGAAATGTCAGCATTTTATATTTTTATTGTGAGAGAAGAATAGATATTATCCTTGCCTTAAGTTCCAGAAGCCAAAATAGCGAAGGCAAAATAACCAACTAGGGCAAGATACAACCAGGAAGAAAGTAATGGGATCCCTAAAATCTAATTTAAAAACTCCTGATTTTAAGCCAATCTCTATTTCTTTAATCCTGATTCGGGATGGTTACTCTTGCTTGGAATATGTTAAGGAGTCAGAACAGAAAGGTCTCACCTGAATTAATAATTGCATGAACATATGGAAGAGATTATGTGGAACGGAGAGTCTTTTATTAAAAGCTCCCCTACCTCTAGCTGCTAGACCTCTCTATGAAGGTGGCTATACTGACGGGCATAAGCAAAAGAGGCTGACAACAGAAATTCATGATATAGAACTGATAATGCTATGTCTATTTAAGTATTTTTTTCTAAGAATCATCCCACTGTCAAAACGACTCAGCATGTCCATCCAAAACACCAAGCAAACTCATTTGAGGGAGGCCTCCTTCTAAAGTAAATGCCAGCAATCTGTTTAGACTATAGAATATAGGTAATGAAATCATGTTTAACCTAATACCTCACCCATATTCTCTCTACTAATTTAAGAATGTGCCAAGCAGCACGTGTCCTCAGGAACCAAAGGAAGCCCTTGCAACAGGAGCTCCCTCATATTCTGGATCCCACCAACTAGGCACCAATTCTTCCTAAACAGGTTTTCCTTCAAAAACTTAAGAAGGGGCCAAAAGGAAAACAGATGAACTCAATTATCAAAAGCGTGTATCTGCCACTCAGGAAGAAAGGGTGGTTGGGACAGAACAGTTCCCTGTTCTTTGCAAGCAAACTCTGGCAGATTAAAAAAATCTGATTTCTGATGTCCTTTGGGCATACAGGGCTAAAGACTTTTGACCAGGACTTTTCTTCAACTTCTAAAAACGCATGGACAAAACTTGATTGTCCGTGTGGGTCTTTTTCTTCCTGACAGAGAGAGTTGCTTTCACAGTAGAATATCAGAGTGATAAATTGGAACCTAAGGAAGAGATCACTTAATGGGAGGATGAAGTCAGATCTTAGTGACAGAGGCAAAGATGAGGGCTTCATTTTTGATCCTTTTATATGTAGAACAGCAGGAAACGAGGAATCTGCTTCTTGTCAGCAGGCCATCTACATACCAAAAGCAAAAACTCAGATGAAACCATTTGGGCAGATATTCTATTCCTCATACGTTGGCTCTGCTTTTTCAAATGCTGTATCTGATTCTTCAAAAAAGTGGAAAGGAAAGGTTGAATGTGGGAGGGCCTTAAAAGCAGTCCACAAATATTGTGCTCATGTCAAAAAGAAATAAAAAGGCATCTTTTTACTTCATGTTGTTTTTTTTTTTAAATGCCTGCCAACTACTTGAAAACAGGATATGTATAAGACTGCCAAACTATACTAAATTTAACAGCGTTCTGAAAGTGCACTGAAAAAAATATACAGGTTATATGTTGTTGAGTTGGAAAGTGGCCAACATTGTTCTCAGGATTTATCGGTGATCTCAGATATTACAGCATTTAATATTTGATTTGTATACAGTCTCCAGTTCATTTACTGTGGGATTTTAAAGAAAGAAAAGAAATCTATAATACAGAGTTCATGAATTTTAAAAGTAGAGGAAGAAAATTATAATATGATTAATCCTACAATTTCCTTACTACTAATGAGTTATGGGAGGGCATACAGAGTAGTTATTCTAGCTTCTGGACTGTGAAGGGCCAGCAGGAATACAGCCGCTGTTGCCCTAAAGCCAAATCCGGTAACTCTATCCTCAGGCCATTGTGAATGTTTATTTGTGGAACACATTAAGTTTGTGAAGACTAAGGGCTCCGTAAACACCTCCTTTTCAGAAGGTGTGGGTTTTTGAAACTGCTCAATAGGAAGAAGAGACAAACATTTCTGCAGAATCCACACCCAGAGATGTCAATTAAACTCTGCAGGTTTCTTACCATTATTTGCAGCTAATAGAACCACCGAGCCTACAGCATCCAGCAGCACCGTGGTGCTTGCTGGGGTTTCACGCACCTTTCCCATGGGCCGAATGGGACTGGTCTCCAGCAGAGCTGGGTGCTGATGCAGGATGGGTGGATGGATCAGGAGCAGAGCAGGGACAGCTGGAAGTGGAGAATTGCAGTTTTGCTCCAGTGCAGACCAGTGGCTAATGTACCACATTAAGGAGAAGGGGCAAGCTCCACCATATGATTAATGCTTCTTTTATCCAAATCATATTTAGATAAAAGTTAGTTTTTAATCGTGGAAGTTGATGGTAGCGAGGTTATTNCACCCAGAGATGTCAATTAAACTCTGCAGGTTTCTTACCATTATTTGCAGCCAATAAAACCACACAGCATCCAGCAGCACCGTGGTGCTTGCTGGGGTTTCACGCACCTTTCCCATGGGCCGAATGGGACTGGTCTCCAGCAGAGCTGGGCGCTGATGCAGGATGGGTGGACGGGTCAGGAGCAGAGCAGGGACAGCTGGAACTGGGGAATTGCAGTTTTGCTCCAGCACAGACCAGTGGCTAATGTACCACATCAAGGAGAAGGGGCAAGCTCCACCATACGATTAATGCTTCTTTTATCCAAACCATATTTAGATAAAAGTTATTTTTTAATCGTGGAAGTTGATGGTAGTGAGGTTATTCATTTTTTTCTACCAAAAGGATAAGTACTACTAAAAATGTTTTCAGCTTTTAAAGACTCAGCTTTAGTTCAGGGACTGAAAAAAAAAAAGAACTGTGCAGCTGAGGGAAAGGAATGCAGGAGTTTCTCTCCAAGTACAGATGTTTTGACCATTTTAACAGACATGGCAATATCTCAGCTATTATCTTTCTGTCATATCACAGCACATACTCAAACTATTCAGCAGGCTCCCAGAACTAAAGAAAAAAAAATAAAGCAGAGCTGGCTCTCAGATCTGCTCTGTGAGAGACATTCTCTCACTTAAACACTAAACAAAGAAACAAACAAATACATAAATAAATAAAATGAAAATAGTTTATTATCATCAAACCTCAGGACACTATTACGATTCGAAGTACCAATTTAACACTAAGCCTTTTTTGATATTCTTACTTGAGGAGAGCATATGACGCCCATAAATTTAACTTGGCAATGATTCTGAAAGGTCACCTGTGGATATTGTTTTTCATGGTGTTAAATAGACTGTAATGGTCTCATTATTTCTTCAGAAGGACAAGCGAAAGTCCCATTGGTCTTCTTGCTGTCTCATAAATAATTAACAGGGTATAACCTTTGTACAGAGCGGATGACTTCCCTGCACAGCAGAGGTAAAAGAGATTGAGAAAAATATCATCCATCACTGATAGTACTAAAACATTCAGTTAATCTAGGAATAATAATAAAAGACTCATAATCAACCAGCTATACAGGCAAGGGGGACATACATTTGAAAATTTGGGGCATCTTCTTCCATTGCTCTGGTTCTTATTTTTTTCAGATCTTTCCATGTAACAACTTAGCTAACTTCCAACCCTGGAAAAGAGCATTTGCAGAATATCCCTGGGTGAGAAAAAGTTCAGAAAATTTCTTTTTTAATTCTGTCAGGACAAAAGTTTCAAGTTTAAGTAAGAGGGCTGAAAGAGGGACCAAATTCTTTTTATTACCTCCATAAAATGCAAAGCTTTGAATTGGGGATGTTTGAACTCAAACCCTGGGCTTGAATGTTATAATTTTTTCCTGCTTAGGTAAGTGGTCCTCCTCAACCTACCATTCTGAGCATCTTTAACAAAATATTTACGGGAAACTAAAACTTGCACTGGATCCAGTATTTTAAACACAACACTGAAATGTGCCACTTCTCACCTGGAAACTTAAAGAGACTGGTCTGATCTTGCATTAGATGTTTCATGACAACATAGAAGTTAAAAAAAAAATACTAAACCAAACCAAACCAAACAAATGAGCAAACAAAAAACAGAGTGCTTTCTGGAAAAAGGAAAGACAGAGAAAAACAAAAGAAGAGGGAAAGAGATGTCTCAAATTTTTCAGTTGTACAGAAAATCAGACACAGGTAAATATAACTCTAGAAAATCTGTCTGTCTTAAGAAACTAAGATGTTAAAATCTGAACATCCTTATTCTCTGTTTGCAAACAAACAAACAAAACTGTCCTAAATTTCAGAGAGAGACCACTTTTTACCTATGTTGGTAAGACTGAGAAATTACTGCATCCTAGGTAACTATTTCCTTTCTGATCTGTTTTAAAACTGAAACTTAAAAAAAAAAAATGAGTTGCATGTTTCCATCACAAACTGTTCCTCTTGTCTTTTTTGTTCTGCGTTTTAGGAAATGAAAATATCATAGCAGGTTCCAGTAGAAAAAAATAGTTGAGCAACTCTGCTTTTGAAGCTCCTTTTTATGTAATTGTATTCTCTCTTTGGGTCTTATAGACTTGGACTGATGAATGCATATTAACTAGAGGAAAGTGACCAGTCGGAACAGTCATGACAGAAGAAGAGGTTGCTCTTTAATACATGCCATCTGCCTTGAAGCTTGCAGCAGGTCTCTCGCAGCACCTCTACAAAGTAAGGGTAAGATATGAAAATTAGGGAATTTTTTAGAGCAGGAGGAAGCAGAAAACTCAAATAGCATCTCTCAAACAGGTGGTAGGGTCTACTCTGAGTCATTAGCTGCAGGTGGCAGAATGTCTTTGAGGAAAGACATGGCACCAAGGTCAAGGGAGTCCAGAGAGTCAGACTGCTTTTTGAAAGGAGGCTGCTTTACCCTACCGATCCCAGATCTCCATGGGTGATATAGGACTGGGTCTCCTGCCCTTCCTGCCAAGAACACAAAGCTTTCCTTTCTAAGTAGACACTCCTAAAATCCCCAGCTTGAAGAAATTAAAAAGAAAGATCCAAGAGGGGAATCTTCATATGTATATTTCTGGAAACTCTTTACAGTGCCTGTGGAGCCCTTTGCAATTTCATAGTCATAATTTTTAAAGAACTTTTTTCTGTCTACTTTTAAGTGTTTTTTTTCCCCCTATCTTTCAGCTAATTTAAAGGACAATAGCAGAGCAGAAAGAGCAATAACAGCATTCAGGTAATTTTATGAAGCGTGTGTGTGGTCATTAGTTGCTAGTTACATGCCACAGGAACTCAGTGATACCCTTCAAGATGTCTATGAGACGAAGAGGGACTGCTTGGAGAGATTTATTAGATTCTTAACCTTAAGTTAAAAAGGAAAGATAAATACAGGAAAATCTTCTTCGAATACACCTCAGCTCATTATAAAACACCTTGAGAACCCTATGATTTTTATCTCAAGTTACATTATATTTTTACGTAACTTTTCTTAAAGCTGAACCGAGGAATCGTATTTGGATTGAGATATGGAGCTCACATGCATTTAAGAAAAAAAAAACAAAATTAAAACAAAAGTGAAGGCCATTTCTGCCTGCTGCTCCCATTCTTCCCCCTGCACGTGCACACATTTGCACTCACTTCCCTGGTCGTGGAGATGTTCACAAGTGTGAACCTCTGCCCTCCTGTCCGAGCCCCCCTGCACTCAACAAACTTCAAGCTTCATGAAAACAAAATGCTCTTACCACCTTTGGGTGGTCAGATCTCATATATATGTATATATGATAGATGCATGATAGATATCTATCATATCTATCTATATCATCTATCATAGATCTTTCATATCTATCCATATATCATATATATATGTATAATATATATATATGATAGATATGTGATACATATCTAGGGGGGTTGGATTAGATGGTCTGCAATGGTCCTTTCTCACTTCAACCGTTCTGTGATACTGTGTGATTCTGTGGCACACGATATTTGAGGAAAGAGAAATGAAAACTTACAGGTGCTTATTGACATATTTTGTCCTCTAAAAAAAATTTTTTTTTTCATTAATTTGAGGTCAAACTAGGAATACCTAAACCTAAAGGTGTCAACTTGACTTGCATCAGCAGTCCAGTGGTAAAACAGCAGCACTTACTGAGCAGGCCTCAATGTTAACTAATGTGGTTTCTGCGCAACCTGAGGGCACAACTGTGGACTGTTTGCAATATCCCAAGTTCCCCCCAGGGTCTCTCGTGTTTATTTAAACTCTAGAAATTGAGATGCGAATTTTCATTCATTTTAGCTTAGAATATATTGTGTTCTTAGTGACTGTTTCTATTGTCTCCTGAATGCAGTCATGGGACAGAAAGCAAACAAACCCTGAAGATGCAGGTGTGTGATGTGCTGCAATCTGATACCTCTCACTGCCTGTAAGTAAAATAAACAGAATTGACTTAAATTAACTTAAGTGTTGACTGTAACCTCAAAGTCATTTCTTCCTTTTATCTCTTAAATATATACAATTTGGTGACATGTTAAAACCCTAGGTCTTAATTAATTTTTCGGGGGAGTTCTTCCTAAACATAGAGGACAGATTCTCATCTTATTTGTCTTTTGGTGTGGTGTAATGACAGAAGAACTTCATCCAGTGTCATCAGTGGCTTCAAGGGATTTCACAAAATTTCCCTGTCTTATAACAATTGTATAAAATAAGGTCTGGATCTGTCTTCTTGCTGCCAGATTGCAATCATCACAGAAACTTTAAAATAAACAAAGAGCCAGAGGCTACCTGTTCCTTTGCAGAGTTACTGAAAGCTGCCAAGGCTGGAATGAAGCCAGCCTTCAGCTCAGGTTTACATTATCACCAGCAAAGAAGAAAAACTACGTCCTGAAAAAGGTACTGTAGTTAATAAGAAATTGAAAAAATCTGATTAGCACATCTGTGATTAATCAAACCAGTCACAAAGAATTCAATAATATCTAACTCTTTGCTGAAATCTATTTTGACTCAGTTCACAACCACCCTAACAAATGTGCCTTAGAAAAAAACAAACAAACAACGAACAAACAATTTCTGGAAATTGCTGGAAAACACAGCAGTATTATTTTAACCATATGCTAAATTACAGTTTTTCTGTGTACATGTTATTACAAGGCGAAGTACGTATAACATTGGGCATATTTGTGTACTGCTTACACAGTAGATTTATATGTTTCTTAAGGGTCTGTACTCACAACCGTGGGATACGAGGCTGAATGAAATAAAGGTGCCTTTGGTTTGGTAAGCACCTGGATGAGAGGCTGCCAAGGGAAGTTTGGGGCCTCCTGGAAATGTTGTACATAATACTTTCTCTAGATGCTGTGTTTGATCAAAGCTCCCATGTGGTTTCAGGAGAAGCTGTGTCCATAAGGAAATCCCTTTTTCATTTTGTTTTTGTTTTATTTTATTTGAGTGTAAAACTGAAGCTCTGACAGCTTATTTTAAACCTTAAAGATCCCTTGCAGCCTTTCAAGAGAAACTGTAACTTCAGTAATGGAGCTCTGGCTTCCTGAATTTCCCCTGCTGTTTTGCTGGCTACATTACGTGTCCCTTTCCAGGAGAAGAGCACTGGCTTTGTAGCACCCAACGGGTGCCCCAGCCTGTTCCTGAGGCACAGGGGCTTGGTGATCAACAAGCAAAACCGTGGACCCAGACAGGCTGAAATCCCATGCGATACTGAGCAGTTCTTGGAGGAATGGGAAGTTGGCTGACACAGAGATTTGCTACAGTGCTCCAATTCCCATCTGTCCAGCTACCACGGAAGTTGAAGCAGCAGGAGGAGGTCTACTCCAGCTTCTGTTGCAAGGGGAAGTTCTTAACATGACCAAAACAGCTGCACACGATTCACCTTAGTCTTCCGCGTCTTTCTGTATTCCTACCCTGGATTGCGTTGGCTCTTCACCACCTCACCTCCCTCTTTCAGGGCAGGTCTGCACAGTGACAGCCTTCACATGGGAAATGCTCCCTTAGGAGCCCTCAGCCACAGTGGAGCTCCTGCACAGGAGACCCAGAGAATTGAAATTCTCACAGAAGAAAGCACTATCTGGGTGATCAAATGACTCTTCACACATATAAAGCACTAATGAATCCAAGACAAAGGTCCAGCCATGTCTCGTCTGTTTTAATATTGACAGAAATGATATTTCAATACATGCAGGTAAACATGTACCAGCTCCTGCTCCAGAACTTGTATTGCAACTATAACTCCCATGGAAAGTGTTTACTCCTCTCTCTTGGCTCTGCACAACTTTTTGTTTCTTTCTTTTCTTCTTTCACTATATCACATCGTACTTCATGGGCTAGTCATTAAATTTGCTGAAAACCAAAGTGCATCAAAAACAAGTCTGTAGAATCACCTCTGCCCCAAAAAAGTAAAGGTTCCTGGGGGATAGGGCTATGCTTTTCATGTCTAGAAAGATTCTTAATCAATAATATAAAAATGCAAGGAAGGTCAAAAATAAATACAGTGGTGATAATGAAGTACATGATTTTACAATGCTAACTTCTCAGAATCCAATGGAATATTACTATGATGACGTTCTGTATCATAATGGTAGGTTAATCTCAATTATCTATGGTGTAAATAAACTAGGCAAAATATAATGGAACTCTCAATATGTTGTTAAGTTGATATGACAGAGTGCAATAAAATTTGATATAGTGTTGTTACACTTCTCTACAACCACAACCTTGGATATTGTACAAGTCCTGGAAACAGCACTGCTTCATGGATAATAATAAATATCCAATCCAAACTTTTGGTGCATAATTACTATTAGAGATGTGAATATTCCCAGAAAGGCAGCCTTTATTATTGTTCATGGATACATTCTGTAAGTCCTTTCTTATATATTGCTGGCAAAATGTCTAGCATGGAAAATCATAGGCAATTCACATGAAGTGAAATGTGCAGGCCAGGAGTTTTGCATTAACGTATCCGCTAGGCTGAAGTGAATTTATAACCCTTAAAACAGTACAAAGGGTTTTAGTATTGGATATAAATTATGTATAAAACACTCAGCATGAACCGTTGTCCCTGTATTAAGGTAGATACACCAGACATAAAAAATAAATGACAAAATCTACATTAATGTTAAGAGGTCAACTTTAAACTGACAAAATCAAGGAAACACAGAATTACTGCTGAATCCTTGTGTCACTCACTTTACCCCCTACCCAGTTCACACCGGGTCATCCTGTTTCTTGCAGAGCCGGAATGAAAGCTCTGCTGACACAGAAGAGCAAGTCTGAGTCACAACTTGAGTGCGCTCAGGGCAGGTGATGACTGGGGACCACTGCTACTGATCTGCATGTTCTTCCCAAGAAAGAAATCATCCACTTTTAGGCAAGATATGATTCTCTGCTTTTCCTTTTGGAACATCCTGTCCCTAGGTGTTCCTCCTTCCCCTCTAGCTTCATCAGTGCTCGTTAGAGCCAGTCAGTATTTAGCCTGACATTCCCCTTGCAAACAAAGCAAAAATAAACACACAGAAAACAACAACAAGAAGAAAATCCTCTCTTCTAGCGAAGTGGAAGCCTGAAACATTTGGGCCTTCAGGACCTTGATAAGTTATAAGAAGTAGTATTTCAAATCATTCAGTGATATTGGGTATTGGGGTTCTGGGAAAAGTATCTCTCACTTCAAAAGAGATGAAAATAACAAAGGAAACAAAAGAAATAATCAGCTATTGGCATAAGAAGAGATATGTGATATTTGATAACAAACCCAAACATCACTTCAAGGTGTATCACATTAGCTTTGTGTGAGCTAAATAGCAAAAGCATTATTAGCTACACAAAGTGACAGATAAACGTGAAACAAAGTTAGCAAAAAGAATTAATTACAGATTGTGCCTCATTAATCCCATTAGATTTACAACACTGTTACTTACTAAGACAGTAACTTTTCCATTTGGAAATACAGATAACTCCTTATAAAAAAGTCTGGACTGAAAAGTGAAATTACTTGCTCTAATGCAATATACACCCTTATATATATGTACACATATACACATATGGTATATGTGTCTATACCATACATACACACACAAACCATGTGTATATATGCACATATATATATGCACACAAACCATGAATACAATGCAGAGTGTGAAACCTGACTTCAAAAAAGTCCATGGGAATAGGAGTTGCACCCATAAATTTCAAGTTCAGGAAGGGCTTATGTGATAATTTGGCTTAACGGGCACCTCCTTCAGACTACAGAATTTCATTCTCCTCTGATACAGAATTTCTCTCTCTCGTGTAACTCCTATTGCTGATTAGATAACTTTAGTGAACATTATAACTTGTGGCTGAAGAGGAAAGATGTTCAACTAAAAGACCATATTTCTTATTTTGGCTAGGGACTAATTACACATTTATAAAGTCATTTTAGTCCTACCTGTAGGCATTGTGCTGCATTATGTTCTAGTCTTGGAGACCAAAGAGGTCCCTATGGCCATGTGTAAGTAATTACAGATTGTGATCTAGCCGTTTTTGTGAACCTAATAAACCATAACAATCTAACTGCCACAGTTACACATGGAAGGAGTCAGTTGTCTCCTCCTGTATCCAAGTCAATAATTGTCGAAGCAAAAGCTTGACTTTTTGCTGGAATCCAGTGTGCAGTCCCTCTGTGTTTTTTGTTGTTGTTGTTGCTTTTTTAAAAGGTATGGACTTTTTTCTGCCTCAAAATATTTGGTAATGACAAATAAACTTCAGATCTTACTTTCAGTGCCTCAAATCTATATAGATGAAAAATGCTGATCGACTTGTTGGGTTACTTGCTGGTGAGGTTTCTCTAAGAAACTGGGCTCATAGTGTCAGATGGAGCTATCCAAAGATATTATCCAGCTGCTGTTCTTGGAATGGTTTTTAAAGTCTGTTAAATCCAAATGTTTCTTCTTCCTGCTCTGTTTCCACAGGGATTTATACACCTGGTACATGTACCTCATTTCAGAAAGATCATTATTCATCACATTAAACTGACAGAAGGTAGGTAAATTCCTGTTAAACTACTTTTGGCAAAGTGTTCAAGTACAATTTTCAACACAGTTGTGGCACTAAAATAGCAAATTTTGTGTGGGCTTAGAGACTTACTTTTTGGTCTTGAGGGTAGATTTTTTTCTCGTGTGACATATACATACTTCAGGTTCTTAGTTCCTCTGCTCTTCTTATACTGAAAGGCAGTTTCTATTTATATCCAGGAGACTGGAACGGGGTGCCTGTAAATAGCACCACAGAGGCTGAACACACCAACTCCAGCATTCCCTTTCCGCTGTCATTCACATTTTGTTCTTCTTGGAGTACCAAATACAAAGGAAGGGGACATTTTCTACTTTGGTCAGGTCACAAGAAATATTGGACCAAAGACCAATCCCATGTATTCATCCCATGTATTCAGTAGAATTTCACCAGATCTACTGATGAAAATCTAAGTCAACAAAATCTGCCCTGTTGTGTTCTGAAGACAGTAGCATTGGAGATATATTGTTGAAACTGTAAAGGCGCAGGACTGGGTAATAGAGCTTATATCAAATATCTACTGTGCTTGGCTTTTTAAGGCAAAACAAGAAGAAAATGGTTATTTTCAGACTGTTGGTAATGACATGTAATTTGAGCAGTAATTTTGGTGTTTGCTGAGGACATTTGTGTCTTTCCAGGCTTCCTGAGTAGAAGAGTATCTTAAACTGAAGAGGGTCCTGAAAATAATTAAAAAATAGCCCAATGATTTCAGCCTGTGTGGGCTAGTGAATTATGAGGGGGTTTAGCTGGATGTATTCTACAAACATTTAGGAGGAGAAACGAAGCTGTAATTCCAAATTGAAAGAACAGCCAAGGCACAATATGATGTAAAAAAAAATTTAAAAGTGGCTAACTAAGCTTCGCTGCCAAAGCTAGATATCATGAATGAATTATAAAAAAGTAATGATCTCCAAACAATATTTACATGGAAATGACAGAAAAGCATTGTGGCAGGAGAGGAATGATATGAACAGTTTATATGCTGACAGTAAGTGACACAGATAGCCAATCTAGAAACATTCACAAATTGATTGCTGTATGTGTGATTTTTAAGGCCTGAGTCAGTAGAGAGATATAGTTATGCTCTGGGTCTTTCTTATTTGAAAACCTAGCAATATTTTAAACACTGAAATTTAAAAACTGTTCTGCAAATGTCTATTTTGTTACAACCTTTCATGAGGACATTATGGCTTTCAGGTGCAATAAACTACCCCTCTTTGTAACAACACCCCTTCATAAGCACAAAGCAAATCATTATGTGGAAAGGGGAGAAGTTAAAAGCCCTAAATCTTTGATTCCCAAGGATACTGTTACCCTCAGCAGAATGTATTTTTATGTATGTATTTACTGCTCATATGTAGTATATTTCCACCAGGTTTAACTGACAAGATTTTAGGGAGTTCTTTATTTCTGATTTATATATATACATATAGACAAATATAAGTTCAACTACCCATACACTTTTTTGCTCCTGTTTCCTAGCATAAAATTATTACCTTTCATGGAACAATGAAAATGCAACTGCTTTCTAGACCACTGACTATTTCTTCTTTGAAGAGGCTCATAATAGAATGCATGAAACATCTGGAAGAATTAAATCAAAGAGTGATAGAATTCCCACTGGAGAACCCATGTCAAACAAGCAAAAAAGAGTCTTGTGGAACAAATGTGATTTTGCCATGAGAATTAGCAGGTACAACAGCAAGTCTTAACATTGGATTGAGAAAAAAAAAAAAAATCCTAAGAGGCCAATTGATACAACTTTTACATATCCACTTGCTTAAGGGGGAAAAAAAAAAAGAAGAAGAACTTGTATTGGTCAGTAAGCAAAGTGTTTGTTTTTCCAATCCACAACTACTATACAGAGTAATTCCTGAGATACACAGTAATCTGCTTGTAGGAAAGGCAGGCTGTAAGACACCTCATCTAATGAGCACACCATTCAGTTAGGAAAACACGTTACTATATTCCCAAAGTCACAGTGGGGAAGGGCCCTCCAAACTCAGCAAGCATATAGGAAACCACGAGAAAAAACAGTAGAAATCCACTCTGTTCTTTCATCGCTATTTTAACAATTCCTTTCTTCCAGTCTTGTCCTCTCTCTCTTTTCTTTACAATTCTACAGACTATAAAAGACTTAGAAAAATTGAGTTACAGAGAATGAGTAAAACTATGACCTGTCTTATTTGACTTTGGATGAAACAAAGGAAGCTTTATTTCTCATTGTCCCAAACACAGCTCAAGAGAGCAGTACCACAGTTTTTTCCTATGTTGTTAAAGTTGCCTTCACCATCCTTCTGGGCAGAATGCTCTCTGCTCATGATGGAGGGAACAAGAGTAGCTGGAGCTCCAAAAAGCCTATGTGAGCTTGGATTGATACATTTGAGTGTTGAATTAGTTGATGGTGCTCTAGTAAAATATTTTAGCACTTTTTGATATATTAAAAACAAAATTCCAAATGCCAAATGCCACAGGAGGGAACCATTTAAGGATAAAACTGACTTTTGTAATCTCTGGTGGATATGAACTTCCTATACAGACATAACAACAACAGCAACAACAAACTTATTTTCACCAAAATTAAATATCGAAACAATAAGTACAGTATTCTGAACAGCATTACCTTAAAAATAAACAATGCAATTTAGAGACTTCGTTCACTGCAGTTACACTGACTATAGGTTAAAAGTCTGTTCTTTTTAGCATGCCAAATACATTGACTACTATTCCTGAGTTTTTTTGCTTATAAAGCTTTCTTTCTTCATACAAATTTTAGAACTATTTCTACATACTAGTTCTTCAGAAGGATGTTGCTACATTTGCAAATGTTTCCAGACATGCTGTTTCCATGCCTTCTTGTTTGCAAGGGCAAATTGTGCCAGAAAGGCATGCTGGTTTTTTATTGTTGTTGTTGTTGCTGTTGTTGTTTTGTGTGTGATCACAAAATTAATTGTATTTGTCAGCAGTAGTCTGATTTATGTCTCCAGTTCTTGTCTTAAAAGCCAGTCCCAGAAAGCTGCATTTTTCCTTACAAATGGCATGTTTATTGTGTTTCAGAACCATGCAGAATAAAAGTGGTCATATCTAAAAGTGTTTTTAGTTGCCGTTTTTGCAAATAACCTAAAGAGAACATAAAAATAAAACTATGCTCTTTTTCCTCTCTCATACAATAAATACACTACAAACTGTTCAGAGCCAAAATAATCTAGTTCATAATAATGAATATGTCTGTAATGTCAATGAACATTGCCTTTAAAATACGTATGCAGGGATCACAGTAGCAACTCGCAGGCATAGTGTGAAGCCTGTGTTTGCAGAATCGGTGCCTTAATTACCAGGCAGTAACCCCAAGTATCATACACTGTAAGAAAGACAGAGTGAAACACTTGAGGATTTTGCAACAGTACAAACAAGAATAATTCTGCGATTTAATAAAATTAAAAAATTAAATTTTCTTCTTTGTAAAAATTCTAATACTTATGTCTGCTGCCAATAAATGAAAGATCTTAACGTTTTACAGTACCTTCCTCCAACAGAATTTCTGCTTCATAAGATTCTAAATGCAACAGCATCTGAGCTGCTCTGGCATAGAGCTTTTAAAGCCTATCAAATGGCATTTAAAACACACACACCAACATACCAAACTGTACTTCTTCTTTCTCCCATGCAGTAAAGGTACAGAACATCTCCCAGTTATTAAACTAAAACCTAAAATCTTGACCATTGTGGTTACTAAAGATCCCAAGCACTTTTCATGAGAGGAGGGGCACTAACCACAGTTTCCTCAACAAATTCCAAGCCAGGTAATTGCATTCAGCCTGCCTAGAAATCTGCCTTCCAGCTTCAGCCGCGCAAGTTACTTTCACTCACCCGCTCACTGGAACTGCTAGACAGTGTTGCGAGCACAGCGTGACAGCTGTGTTCTCTTGCAGGGCTCTCTGCTTTGCTGAGTATGAAAACAGTGCTACCATAACACGGTAAAATGAACAAAGTGACAGGAATATATTTGCCATAAACTTTAGATACAGCATGTAATATAATAAAAGCATTTGCTAGCCAGATCATCAATCTCTACAGGAGATACTGCTGTAACCTCTGTACCAGATAGCGCAAAAGTGAGGTGAAACGTTGATGATCACTGTCTAACACATTCAACATGGCAACAGTATTAACTCGTGCAAGAAAAAAGCACAGAACAAGATGGAGTAATTTCAGGTTACTCGAAGACAAAATTATCTAGGAAACAATGCCATTCACCCCACCATATTTTCAAACATATTGAATAAATATTTCTCTGGCTTCTATCTTCTTTTAACTTGTAGGAAGCCTATGGGAGACTAAGATGCTCCGACAGAAATTTGATGACAAAACTCATAGCAAAGAAACATAGCTTCCCATATAGTCTCCAAAGATATTTAATAGGCTCTGTCATAATCCATATGTTCTCTTCAAAAAATAGGAATGAAAACCAGCTGCCTTACAATAAATCCTAACTACAGTATGAGTTAATTTTAAACTGATGTAACGTTCAGTCAGTTTTCATTTAAAATGACAGTGGATATCTTTGCCAGAATAAGTGCGCATTTGTAAAAACAGACAAGGAACGGTAAAATGTTTTCCCCTTCAAGACAAATATTTCTTTTTAACACTGCGCTTTTCAGGAAGAAATAAGCGTTGGAGTGCAGAGAGACGTAACGTTCATTGCCACGCCGATGTGTCTCTGAAGCTCCGCGCGGTTGGCCTGTGTCACAAGTCCCCGGGGGACGCGGCGGAGCAGAGGCGGTAGATGGTGCGTGATGCCAGTTCTGTTGGCATCGGCCCTGAAACAACTTCCCGGCCCCGGCGGAGGCGGGTGGCCGGCACGGCACGGCCCGGCGCTTCGTGTGATGCCTGCTGATTGCAACCGCAAATGCCAAGGAGCGAGGCAAGCGGCAGGCAGGATTCTGTTTGTTTGTTTATTCTTACTCTCTTAGACTGAAAGAGTCGCCTCTGTTCCAAGTAATTTGGACGTTTTCAAATAGCACCCCATACAAACAGTGAAAAATAACAGAAAATCCAGATTAAAGCAAGTGAGCTCCATGCTACAGCAGGCAAGCCACTAATACTCCTCATTCCACTCATTCCAAATGCTCTCGGCTTCTCAGAAAACCACAAATGCCCAAGGAAGAAAGTAGGCTTGTAGTGCGACCCAAAGATCAACATTTTGGCTACCTAAGCCCAAGAAGGCAATCTTTGCAGGAGAAAAAAAGCTAGAAATCACAGCCCATGAGAGGTATGCAATTTAGACACATTTTGATATTTTAAAATGACAGCAAAAAAAAGGTGTGGCATCCTCAAGCTTGGAAATATGAAATCAGACATCCTTTTTTTGTCCAAATCAAGAGATTTATCTTTTCTTCCTTCCCTCCCTGTGTTGTACCCCAATGTCTACACTTACAAGTTCTTCACTCTTGATCATGGTCTGAAGCCTGGTAACACGGCTAACAGCAGCAACGCTGCACAAACTGTCCATGTCCAAACAGATGCCCTATATGGTCCATGCAAAAGCTCTAAATTAGCTTCAACCACTCAAAAGAAGAAGATGACTACAGTACCTTTGCGCTTGGGAATGGTCCTACTGGCCTTGGAATACTGGCAAAGTACATTATGCCAAACCCTGTATCCTTTTGAATATCTTTTGAATACTGTTTGGATCCTGGTCAAGCCATCAAAAAATATAAACTAGACAAGGGTGGTTAGAGGTATATAGCAACTGTTAGTAAGGAGAGGCTAATTAGAGAAAGATTCTTCTGGGAAAAGAGCTGTCTATATAAATTCCTATGGAATTTGATAGGAGTGTATGATAAAGGTCTATAAGATTAACAAACGCTGCTGAGAAGGTAAACAGAGGATGATTATTTTTTATATTGCCAGTATACTCAATGCAATTATTAGGTATCAGGTTTAAAACAAACAAAAGGAGGAATGTTTTGATCCAGCACATAATTAAATCATGGAACTCATTGGTAGAGAAGGTTGAGAAGGCCAAAGGCCTAAACTGGCCACAAAGGGACTAGCCGAGTTCCTAGAGGACCGGTCCATCGACAGGATAGTATGTATGTAACCACAGGCTCAGGAAATCCCTAAACTGTTAATTCTTGGAAACTATGAACATATACTAAGGAATGAATACTTCTCGAGACTTGTTTACTCTTCCCTAAATATCTGCTACTGCCACTGGTAAAGACATTATGCTGGGCTAAATGGACCTTTGGTGCAAAAAACATTGCAAGCCTCATTTTTGAGTAGAAGACAGGGGTGCAAGTATGAACTGAATAAACAACTGCATTTTTTTAAAAAGTGGTTTACCTGAATAAGGGAAAAAAGGGAACGCTGTCTTGGGGAACCCAGCCAAACCCAAAATAGCTTGTAAAATTGGCATTCTCCTACGACAGATAAACTTGGTTTTGAATGGATGGCTTACCTTAACTCTAAAATAATTGTTTTCCCTCTGTAAGCTCCTAACTATGCAAACATTATACACATGCTTACCTTCAAGAATGTGAGTGGTCCCTTGGGAGCTGTATATCTTTTTTCTGTGCTGTGTGGATATGAAGTCCTCTAAGTTTCTCTTTTAGAGTTCTGTCAAGTAGACACATCTCATACATAAATGGTTGCTACATAACATTCTTTTGGTGGCTAATAAATCTACTACATTTTTTTCTGACCAAAATCTTAAAAAAATATATTGGTAGCAGCTTCAGCATAGGTAATCTGTAACGACGCCAGCCAAGGATGAGTCTGAAGTGTTATTTATACAAAAAATATTCCTCTTTTAGGATGCAAAGGCAAGCTTTTTTTAGTTGTTAGGACGGTTGGCAATGCAAAAAGATCTTCATTTTTCTTGTTGCCTGTTGCTTTCTTCTATCTCTTTCTTGGACTTTTCCTTTCCACACACACCATAACAAATGTATGCCATTTCAGCCCACTGGATTACCTAAAATCCTGGGAGGACAGAGGTCTCCTTCTGATTCATGCCGCCATTGCCGGTGAACAAGCAGAAAAATGTGGTTATTCAAGATATTTCCTTGCTTGGATCTGTTTTGTCCTTTTGTTACAAAATAACAGAGTACCTGAATTTTGCACAATGGTCCTTCTTTAGCCAGCTCTTATGAGGGTAGAAATTTCTGGGCAAAGGACAGCACAGTTCACACTAAAAAGTAACACAGGCAACTTGGCCAATGAGATGCTTTTTTCATGTTGCCTTTTGGAAAGTAGATTGCTCACTGGCACTACTCTAAAATATTTATTGGTCCAGTTTAATGGCCTGTAGGATGTACATCACCAAAATATAAAGGTCAAAAAGACCAGTACTTTTAGGTCAAAGTAAAGGAAACAAGGGGAAAAAAGTTTAAAGCATATCCAAGTTAAAATTTTAAAGCAAATAAACAGTCCTTATTCTAGTAAAAATGCCCTTTACTATGAGATCTGATATTTTATGTTGCCTTTATATGTTCTAAATAGGAAAGAATACTTTTAGCACATTTAGCCATGAGTCTTCCCAGTTACATTCTGAGCGTAACACAGCATTCTGCAGTTGCAATAATGCAAAAAAATAGTCAGTTGATGAGCTACAAGTGACTAGAGACTGTTAACACTTGAATCTGAGACCATTGTTTCTTCCTGAGTTTTCAGAATTTCTTCAAGCTGGAGGCTTGCTGAATGAGAGCAGTTTATAAGGAAATGCACCCTGCCTGAAATGTGCATTGTATTCCCTGTCAGTTGATTTCTGAAGCCTGAAATGCACTTTGCAAGTATTTTGGAGTCCTATGATATGAGGAAACGTTACAGGATCTTGTGCCCGAGAAATGAAGGTGCTGACCATACATGACACACACACAGGGTGCTCACAGTGGCAGAGCATGAATTAGAGCTCAGATTTGCTGTCTTCCACTTCCAAGCTTCAATCGTGAGACTCTCCCTCCTCATCATCTGCAGTACGTATTACATTTTATTATTTATTGAGCACCAGCCATGCAAACAAACAGATTTAGTTACTGCCATCTACTACAGTTAATTAGTTCAAGAGCGGCCTGTAGCCTATGTTAAACAGGAAGTCAGATGATAGCACCACAGCGAGCCCTTTTGACCTTGACATCTATAAATCTGTGAGACCTATAGAGAGAGCCATCCAAACACCATTATGCATTTTAGCTAGTGCAGGAATCTCTGCACATTGCTGTGCAAGTTGGAGCTGTCTTGAACTCTTGAGTTATTTGCAGGGTACAGTGGCCATTACCAACAAAGAAATTTAGTAAGTGACCTTGGGATCATTGTAGCAATATTTACCTATAACCTCTCAGCATAGTAGCAGCCCCTACTATTCCTATTTTTAAAGAACACATAATTAAGTGGAGCCCAGGCTAGTGTGTTGAGAAAGGCCTAAATTGTTTGGGCTTTCCATGATGGCTTACATCAGTGCTGATGCTAACACCTGATTTGAAAAACTTTCAATTTTAATTAAGATAAGTCACATAAAGAAATGTCAGATAGCATGTGGAACCTGGCTCTCACCTGCTGTGAGAATGGACCCCTGTCCTTCAAAATTCAAATCAAAATGTTTATAAGGAAGTTGGTAAGGTAGAATAAATCCCCCTAATTGAGTAACTTAATCTTTCAAACAATCTCTCTCAATGAAATGCTATTTACTTTGGATTCAGAGTAAAAAGGGAGTTAAAGGACTGATGGGCTTTAGATTTCCCACTAAAGTAGCAGCATTGTAGGAAAGGGGCAGAGTCTGAGGTGTTTTCTATGGAATATAAATATCTGTTAACAAAGCATGAAAAAGCAAGTATGCAGCATTGGTCACTCACTGTGGAAATTCCTATGGAAGCACAATTCAGGATACACCTTTCATTCCTACACTTAATGTGAGATAGGGTTAGCCATAGCTAGACAACACCTCAGATGTCTTTACATTTGCTCAGTGTATACTGTAGGATGCAGATTTGTCATTAGCCCTAACGAATGGCACCTCTGCAGAGTCCTCTCTAGGACTCTATTCCTCTAGGAATAGAGGNTCTGTTAACAAAGCATGAAAAAGCAAGTATGCAGCATTGGTCACTCACTGTGGAAATTCCTATGGAAGCACAATTCAGGATACACCTTTCACTCCTACACTTAATGTGAGATAGGGTTAGCCATAGCTAGACAACACCTCAGATGTCTTTACATTTGCTCAGTGTATACTGTAGGATGCAGATTTGTCATTAGCCCTAACGAATGGCACCTCTGCAGAGAGGAGAATAGAGGAAGGATCTCTCTGAACTGTAGAACCACATGGAGCAAAAATCACCATTTTTAAATGCCTGTGCTTCAAGATATGCTTTGTCTCCTGCTTATCAGAACAAATTGGTTGGCAGTGGAATGTGTTGGCATCTCCAGAGGCTGCAAACCCTAGTGTCCCACTCCAGGACATGTCCATGCTGCCCCTGGCCCCCTCTGCAACCCTGGGCTTCAGCAGCATCCTTCATCCTAACTTCTTCCCCACCTGCCCTGCACAGCGGTTTGGCAGAGGGAGAAGACACATCCTCAAAACCAAACAGTGCATTTCTTCCTCACACACACCTGCTTAGGAGCCTGTTCCTCTAACCCTGCCATGTCAAAGGTGAGCATCTCTGCCTGGTTCTTCATTTTTTATTCCACTTTGTGTCACTTAATGATGTTATTATCTGTAAACTCCTGAAGCTACTGAGGATAGGGCAGTACTCACATATTATCATCCTGTCAGAAGAGACTACTCAGCCTTTTTTTTTTTTTTAAGAGCTCATAAAGTATCATTCAAGAATGCTTTGTGGTATGGAAAAAGTGAAACAAACAAACAAACAAACAAAAAAAAAAAACCAGATTCTTCTTTTGCTTATGATTAAGACCCAGGTCACAATCAGTTTTCCTTTCTGGTGATGCAAATTTGAGTCATACTCTTAAATCGGAGGAGTTATTCCACATTTACACCAGTACAAGTATGAGTACCTCGGCTTTGCATGTTTATTAGTGACTCTTATCCACAGTTTTATTTTAAAATCATTAATACCATAAAGCTTTTTGTTTGACCACCCACTGTTCATAGTAGAAGTGAAGTGGTGGCATATTTTGTAGTCCAAAAATTGACACAGATGCTTATGTAGATAAGCAGTACATACACTCTTCATCCTGTATTCCTGTGCTACTTGGATATGAAAAATGCGAATAACATATAGGGTATAAACAATGTGAACTAGAGCAATCCCTAGTTTACAATAAATATCTGACATTCAGTTATAAGGATTAACTGACAATCTAGTGTTTGTTTAAATAGCCTGCCAACTATGTTTTATTCTTCTTTGAAAGATCCAGTATGCGTATAATACCTGCTGTTAAGTCTGGATGACTCTCTTAAATGGAAACTGCACCCTACTGACCTCATTTGAAATAGCTGTTTGGACTAATATAAATTTACTGCAAAGCTATTTACATTTCCTAGCAGTTCTTTCTCTACCATGTTTATGGAATATGACAAGTTTAAGTAGATCTAAAGTGGATAATATTTTTTTATCGTGCTGTTGCTCTAATTGTTACTTTCCAGACTGGATTTATTTTTTTTTTTTAATTTCCAAAATGGGTAGAAATGCTATGCAAAATGTAGCTTACTGACTCAAAGTATTGTCAGGCAGCCATCTTCTGCCCAAGTGACAGGAAAGTGCTGTTCTTAAAGGTACTGTAACAAATAGCTGAATTTTCTACTTGTACTGCTACCTACATGTCTCGCTGGAGCTAATGTGAATTATATACATGGATGAGGAGCAAATGGGGTTTGGGAATGATGTAATTAGGTGTTAGAAAAAGTTTGTATAATAATTTCGTTATTACTCATTGTCCTGGTTTGATCATTCCTCTGGTCTTTCAGTAGCCGTGTTTCAGAATTGTTTGGACAGTCAAATAGCTGTTGAAAAATTAATCGTTTTTCAGCATCTATCTGAAGAGATTTTATAAAACATGTTAACCTGATGAATTAGAAAACTGCCTATCATATTTACTGCATGTCAGATTGTATAGGCTACCTCTTCATTCAACACTCTGCAGAAATTACTTCCATAAAACTTGCTGAGAATACAGAATTAAAATACTTTAAAACCAAACCTTGTTCCATGCCAATCTTTTCAGATTGACATATAGGCCACGTTCCAAGTATTTTTGATATCATAGCTGTTTGTGCTGACCATACAAGAAAGTGTTTTCTGCAAAGCTGAGCAACATCTCCAAGGTTTAACAAGGAACACCGGTAGAACCATGCCCAGGATTCTGTTGGTCACAGCAGTGAATATAACTGTGAGGAGGAGGTGGCTACAGCCTTTTGTATGGCCTGTATAAATACCAGTTGCTTTTCTGAACCTGTTGTACTGAAAGTCCCTAAAAAAGGTACAAAGTAGGTGACATTAATAGCTCTGAGCAAAAAAAATAAATGTTTAGGGATCAACAATCATTGCTTCAAGTAAAACATCATTTTGTTGGTATTCTGAATTGTATTCAGGGTGAGGGTTTATAGACACACCTATCCTATAACTTTTTCCTAGTCTTTATTAGATGAACTCAGAACTTGTTTATTTTCCTCTAATTTTCTTCCACAAATGAAGAACTGGAGAATCACCGCTTCCAGTTGTTCTCTATGGTGGAGTCAGCGATGATCTGTGGGTCCCATGAGAGGGAGAGGAGAGGGAAAAAGGGACTTAGGATAAAAATGTGGAACTTGAGTACCACCCGGATCTGCAAACCCCATTATTGAGGGGAGGGTGTTACAGGGACAGGTCTGAGATCTCTTCTGAGGTGAAAACGATTGAATAGGTAGTGTTCAAAAAAGGAGAGCTCACCTTTAGCCATGAAAGCCCTCTCAGCCTTTGCCACAGGAGTTCTCAATGTCATTACACTACCTTAAGGACTGGTCAGAAACATCACATTATATGCTAACACTAATAGTGTTAAATTTTTGTTTTAACATAAAATGAAGAGCTCCAGCAAGGGGTACAAAGATCATTAATCTGTATCTACAGTACAGTAGAACCAGTAATCCAGATTAAGTAACAACATTCGGAACTAGTGTGACAATATGTTTAACAGATTTATCGTTCATTTTTTATACTTTGTTACACTTCAATCTGATTTTTTTCTGAAATATATGAAGCATCATATGTTTTTTTCATTGTATCTTAATGAATAATGGTTTTATTTACATTTTAATGCTTTCTATTTTGCTTTAAAATTCAAAGTGACCAATCTAGGCTAAGGTAAGGAAAAGGTTGAGTCATTTCTAAATGGTTCAAACATTTAATATAATAATTTGCAGACAAGACTAACTCTGCCAATCTTGTCAAACAACCTAAGTATAAAGCTATCCTGACTACATGGCTGGCTTTCTAAAATCCAACACATCAAATGGTTCTGTTGTGTGACCAGAAAAGCAAGACCCTCATGATGTAGTAAACATGGGTAAATTCTATAAGTGGCAATGCCCTGTTGAAAACTCATTGCCTTTAACATGTTAGTTAAATTAGACAGCTGCAGCTACTACTATTACACCTACTGTTATTATGAATAATTATTTGTATTATCAAAGCAGTTAGAAGCAACTATCACTATGCAGTATAATAAGTGTCCTCACCAAATACAGCCTGGTTCCTAAAGAGCTCCTAATCTCAGGGTTAGACCACACATAGCTAAGTGAGGTCTAGCTGCATGGCTCATTCCT
Organism: Crypturellus undulatus; assembly: GCA_013389825.1. NCBI lineage: Eukaryota > Metazoa > Chordata > Aves > Tinamiformes > Tinamidae > Crypturellus > Crypturellus undulatus. Next base: position 232,744 of record VWPW01024256.1, on the reverse strand, counting down.
TTAGCCATTCCAGAAAAGGATTGTTTTGAAGAAAGACTCTGAGGTATCTCTATGGGCAGCGGGAGAAAGAGTGTTTCTGGTTTTGTGAGAAAGCACATAATTATCTGTTTCAAAATGTCACCAACAGATGAGATGGCTATTGCACAATATTCAGAGACTGAATCTAATGGTGAATGAAAGGTATAGATACACTGGAAATAGGATATGATAGTCTTGAAAGTGAACTTTATATATAATATATATAAAATATATGTGTAATAAAATGAGGGACTTTATAGAGAAGTTGTTGAGTTCAAAGTGATGAACTAAACAAATTATTTCAGCAAAGTATCCCCAAAAGACATGAGTGTAGTTAAGATCATGGTTAAGATTATAAAAAGGAAAATTGTAGCAAGGAGAGTGAGCTTGGATGAGTTTTAGCTGTCTGGCTAAACAAAAATGCTCACTGGAGCAGTGAGCAGATAAAGCAGTGAGATTCAGTTACACAATTGAGAGAGAAAGTCTCCAGTAGAAATTGCAAAACAAGTCAAGGAGTACAAGCCTTTACAGAAATCAAAGATTATAGTACCATTTCCCAAAACCTTATTGAATCTGACTAACAGATAAAATGAAGCATGCTGTTCATTTTTAAAGTCCCATGGAAAATAAAAAAGAAAAAGTAAAAAAAAGAAAAAACTCAGTAAGATAAATGCAGGTGATGTAAATGAGCAAAAAATGATTTCTGGTGTCTCAGAACAGATGTTTAGAAGACTCTGAGCCAGAAAGAGGACATTTAGATAAGAGCAAACTGGTAACGTGAGAGGTGGGCGTTCTCAACAGGACAGGTGTGCTACTTTGTTCAGGTTGAAGGTTAACGTTTTCTTTAGTCAATACCAACTAGGAAGTATTGGCACATTATTTCAAAGAATCTCAAATAAAGAGGATAAATGGTTGATTAAAGAAGGAAACGGTGTTTGAAGAATTTGCATGCCTTAAAAAAACCCCTAAAACTAAAGCAAATCAAGTTTGCCCTTCTAAGGCAAATTGCTCAAATAAAATACAAGGTTGAAAGGGTAAATAAAAGTAAGGGAAGGTGATGTGAGTTGGGAAGAGGACAGAGAAGGAAGTAGATGTGGATTTTCACATACTTAGCAAAAGAAGGAAAAGATTGAAGGTAACACTATATCTGATGCAAAATGAAAGAGGAGGCAGAAAGAGAAGTTTGAGAGTTAAGGTAATGCGATGAAAAGCCTGAGACCGTGGGTGCAGTTGTGGTTGTTTTGGTCCCTGGGAAAACTGCTAATACTGCAGGACACCTGTGAGACTAATGAGAGAAGCAGATGTTGGAGATGTCTCAGCTTTGACTTCATGGGTAAAATGAGTCAGTTCTGGATAGGGGGAAGAGAAGGGTGAAGAGATAATAACAGACGTATTAGTACAAGGTAGGAAAGAGGACAGAGAGAACAGGGATAAAAGCAGTGGAGAAATAAAATGAACTTTTTAGGAGAAAGAGAATGATATATCTGAAGAGATAATGAGCTATTTCACTCAAGATCAAATAATTTTCAGAGAAGAATTCAAGTGTCTTGCTAGACCTCAAACACCACAGTAGGATGCACCTCTTAAATGACTCAAGCTGGCATGCTGACCAAATTTGGCCTAGCACATTCTACAGAAGCAGCTGTGATGGTTAAGGAAAGAGCTCCCACTAGACAGATTTCCTGTTCTGCCTGTGTCCTTTGAGGCATAGTATGTGCTAATGCCGCAAAAAGCTCTTGGTGATGTGACTCCTTTACAATGAGCAAAGGAGAAAACAGAGGTGTGGTATTTAAAATTTGTAGTACACACAAAATTATCAATTTTATATATTTGGAAGAAATTCTAAATATTTTTTGTAAGTTTTCAAGAAAATAATCCTTGTAGTTTCTTCATTAGATTACATCTTTTTAGGATACCACAATAGTCGTTCCAAGCAGAGAATTTAGAATGAGAAACAACAATAACTGACACTCAATGGCTAAAGAAATTTAATTAAAATAATATCTTCTTTTATGTCATTCACAAGTTGTTCACCCCTCACTTGTTATATTGCGAGTGCATGTTTCGGAGACATTAACCAGTTTCTCAGCTGCAAATAACTATTATACAGACTCCCAAGCTCAGATTAGAATAGGATTTCAAGCTAATAATGTCAAAATATTTATTTGAATTTGGTACACATCTGGAAAGATCGAAGTGAATGGTCAGCTCTTATCCTAGTGACTGATAATTTATGCAATACTATATGTTAAGTGGTATTTGGGTGCTTGAGTTAAGCATTTGGAGGACGATGGATGGCTCTCTGAACCTCTAATTGCTAATTGGCTGACAGGGCTATGTAGCTCATCAGACACTGTAGTGGAATCCAAGCCTCTGACTGATTAATTTCAAATAATAATTTTACACTGATTAAAAAAAAAAATTGTTTACAGCATGTCAATGCAGAAGAACTGTGAGAGAGCTCTTTACGTGTAGACTATTTAGTGACAACTCCAGTGACTGAGGAAAGCTCATTAGCTAGCTTATTGCTGGGAACGATACCCAGAAGCAAATTTGTGATTTGAATGAGAAGGAGCAGGTGACCTGCACACGAGCACGCTTTGTCATGGCCCGCAGCACGTGCGACGGAGGACTTGCAGCTCTGCTCTCCCTGATGTTATTCACTCCTGAAGTCAGTAACTTGCACCAGTTCTGGTTCCGCTCAAGATGGGCTAAATCAGAAACAAACCCAGTAATGCACAGCTCTGCAGGGGTAGGAGCAAGATTTCTTTCCTTTGAACAGGTATGCACCTTGATACTAATGTTCTTGCAGTATAAACATATTTTCCAGAAATAACCTATCATGTTTTTTTTTCCTATTTCAGACTAGTTTTGCCAAAAGAACACCAGCCTTGTGTATGCATTGCACAGAGGAATGGAAATTGTTGAGGGTTACATTATGTTTCGCAGCATTATGAATTATAATTTTATAACAATTGTGTCAGGAAGAAATCTCTTGAATATAAGGACATTATTACTATGATTGCTCTGCTCTTAAAAGATTATCCGAGGAGGAAAAAAAAAGGGGCCCTACAAAATTATGGCATTGGGATCAGTGATTTATATTAATTTCCTATTCCAGAGAATGAGCAAACACTCTATTGAGGAAACTGGAAACTAGAAAATTGAAAGCATCCAATAAGAAGAACAAAAATACCTTACCAGAATAGATCTATTGTTCTTTAAAATACAAGGAAAAAAGTAACCATCATAGCCATACCTTACTATCATCCATTGCCATACATTACTATTTTACTTTTATTAAGTAAAACTTTTTTTGTTATATATATATATAAAAAATCATGGCAAGGTTTCCACTTAGAATGCTTTAATTAATAAAATGGACCTTTTTCCTGTTATCTGAAATAAAAAATCCTTAAATTTGTAAGGAGGGGGTCATTTTGTTTTGTTTTAGAGGAATGCTAAACTTTTTTTTTCCTACAAAATTCTGATTTCCTAAGCTATTGATTCTCCATTTCATATGCTTCTGGGTGTGTGCATGTAAGAACACACATGTTAACTTTTTATATTGCAGTGTTTAGGAACCTAAGTTAGGCATGTGATGTCTATAATCAAAGCAGACCTCTCAACTTTGCCAGAGATGAGTTTATTGCAATTTCGGCTATATAAATGGGGTTCTTCTTAGTGCTTTAAGTCTAGATTGCAGGAGGCTTTTGCGAGGTCAGACAAAGGCAGGGAGGAACAAGGACAGTCCTCTTTGTGTGGCCTGTGCAATTGCACTTACTTAGCTTAAGGAAGGAAGTGAGGTCCATGACCCTGCCTTGCTCCGCACTGCGGAGGGTACACCGTCCTAAAGGCAAACATTAATTGGAAACCTGTTTTAGCTAGAAAAGGAAAGACGCAAAATGGGGAGTATGTGAAGGAAGCAGAAGGAAAAGTGAAGGGGAAAGCCAGTGGGGGTAGGCTGGCTAGCGAGGAGAGCTGAGGGCTGTGCCTATGGCAAGCAGGGCTGTGGTGAGGGCAGACTTTGAGTGTGATGTGATAGGACGACCAAACAAAAATCAGCAAACTTTTTAATGCTGATGACATAAAATGCTCGGCTGCAGAATACTTCTGGGTATTTGAGGAGGGAAGAAGGTTCCTCTTGATTCGGCGTACACCAGCGCCCACCCTATTTTATATGTTGAGGAATATATCTTTTAATTGGGTATTTCTAGGCCTTCCCCTCTAGGCCCTTTTCTGTGGCTGCTGTAGGGCATTTTGGCCTGTGCATAGGGTACTGGTTCTTTGCACTGCATACAGCTGCTGTCGCATGGTTATTCACCATCATGTGTCCTTCTCTTGCCAATGCTAGGAGCAGCTATTAGAAAACCATCACAACTCTGTCTTTTCTTCCATTTCTTGCTGGCCTGGTTTTGTTGCTGCTGTCCCTCCTTTCCCTCTGGAAAGGGTTTTCAGGTCCAAGCGCCTTCCAGCAAATATAATCTCTGAACTATATATGGTATTATCTGAAGAAGACCCTCTTATTGTTCTTATTGATACGTTTGTCCCCAAGCACACTTGCGTATCTTTCACATGTTTCAATTTTAACTTTTTTTTTTAAAGTTGGCTGCATTCTGCATTATTCTGCAGGTGACAAGCTCACATGCTACCGAGGCACAATGAGGTGTGAACAGTTCAATTGCCAACAGGGAAGAAAAAATATTATAGTCTACATGGTTTATAAAGCTTTATATTGGGAAATAATTCACTCTAATCCAGTCTTTCCAGGTAATTAATCGGTGGTTTAGAGACAGTGGAGGAAGTGGATGGCTTATGGTACCTATGTACTGTGGGTACTTTACTTGCCGCACGTGTCTGCATCATAACCTGAACATAAAAGGTCCTGCAGCATCTTCAGAAACATCAGCAAGCCTCAGTAAAATAGCTGAACCTTGACTCAGCCCCTAAGGAGCTGTTATAAAACCATTTTGTGAAGTAAAGTAGAGGATGGGTGGGAAAAAGAAAAACAGATTTTGTCACTCCCGAAGTATGCTCAGATTCAACCTTCACTAACCCCATTGTGTAAAACATACTGAAAATTATTAAGAGAAAGCTTGCAAGTGTAAATATACTTATTCTCAATGAAATCAACACCATCAAACTGATTTGTAACTATTCCCTTAATACTGCTATAAACTTTACTGCAGTGAAAACACTGGCTATACAGATTGCTTTCCTCTTCCTCAGGATGTGTTTCACCTTTGTGGCATTGCCACTATAAATCTCATGGTCCAACAACCCCTTGTCTGCAAGTGATTTCAAGCACTATCATAAAAACGAAACAGACAGACTTAATTTGAGTTCCAGACTTAAGGAAACTCAACTAAAATATTAGCATAATTTCACTGAAGACGGAGGAAATTGTTAAAATATGTGTATTAGAGAGTGTCTGCAATTCAATACAGCTCGTAGCTGGCTCTTGGGTGCCACCCAGTGATTGATTTCACAGCAGGTTCGTAATGGTGTCTGTGGTGCACCACAGGCCGTGTTAATAAGCAATACTGATCACAGGAGATCAGGAACACCAATGTTAGGAAGTTTAAGGAGATTCATGACATGTTAAATCTGAACCTGTGAATAATAAGCTATAATTCTGATGGATTTAGTGCCTGAAGAATTTCTGTGCAGAACAATGCTCCTATTTATTGCACGCAGGAACCGACTGATCAAAAAGGGCTTCTTTCTTCCCAAGAGAAATTATGGAAGTTTGTAGTCCTTTGATTTTTTTTATTTATTCTTTTTCTTACAGAAATACGTAGTTATTATTTTAACAGAAAGAGAGTTTATCAATCTCTAATAAACAAGAGTGCCTCTATATACAACAAAGATTATTTGGAACAGTTAAGCAAAATGTCCACATAAACATGTATATGACTGATCATGGTGGTGTCCTTTGCTCCCCCAAAATAGCAAAGTAGTCTTCATGCAGAAAGAGTGTCATTTTTCTACCAATCTCTCATAAAACCTTGAAAAATTTCTTGCTAAAAAATAAAATATGTATGATATCAGTCCCATAAAATCATTGGTCCTATATAGAAATTACCCTGTACCATGATACTGCGTGACAGTCTACCTTTGTCCCCAGAGTGATGGTGTACTCTTACACTGATTCATGGATCTTCATAAAAAATAACTTGATAAAATTTATAAATATTATTGTGAAAATGATTTGTCCTGCAGGTAATTATTTAATGTAGTAGAAAAGGCACAGTCATTTCTAACAGCAGAGTTGGGGTGTGTTTTTCAAAGAGAAAGCACTGAAATGACCTCTGTCAAAGCACTGCTGATCAATGAGTGCGCGAGTTTTAATTTTGGGATGTCTTTCACGAAGCCAGGCTGCAGCTGGAACCAGAATTATAGTCTTGATAGCTGGATGAAGGAGGTGGAATGAAGATTACCAAAACAGGCCCTGGTTGTCTTAGAATCCATTGCTCTTTAGATTAAGACAAAAGTACATACAGCAACAGTGCAGAAAGGCTTAACTCTGTGTCAGGTTGCAGCACTATATAACTGGCGTCTGAGTACCCTGCAACTATGTTTCCACAGGCAGTTTGCAGAAGCTTAAAATTTTGCATTTGGCTTTTGGTGGTTGCCTTGAGAGGATGAAACTCTCTGCAATCTGCAAGTAAAAATAGCTTCCTCCTCCTCTCACCTGCATGTTAGCTGGAAGCTACCAGATGAGCAATTTAGCTAAGTACATGTCGATACCAGGAAACGAAAGATCATGGCCCTAAATTTATAAACTGTGTAATACCACCATGTCCTTTGTGGTGCATTAGTTGGATAAGTAAACAACTTTGGCTAGGTATTTGGCATTGGATATGATGTTTTGTACAGTATTGCTTGATACAGAAGTTAAAATTAGGGAGGCAAATAGGGCTGTATCTTGGGTAAACTGGTAAGTGACTGATGGGTCCAGTGTTAGCACCTTTCCTCTCTAAGCAAGGAAGGAGTTTTTGAATGAATACCTTCAGGCTGCAAGGAAAGAACAGGATTCTGTCAGCCTAATCTCATTAAACCTGTAGCCATTACAGTCAAAATGAGTTTCCTTTGCCTTAGTTTGGGTTGGAGTCAAAACGAGTTCTCAGAGGAAAAGGGTCATTACATTAAGGTAGTAAGTTACTAAATTGAGCTTCCTATTATACTGGGGTATGTACACTCATGTTTTCTTTAACCATAGAGAGATGAGATGAATAATCCAGGTATTGTTCAGTGATTAGACTCATATATTTCATTCTGATGAATGAAATAAGGATAGACAATCAAAGGAAATACATAAAATGTTAATTGAACTAGAAATGGACTGGAATCAAGATCCTATTTAGAACACCTCCACACCAGCAAGATGCAGAACTAAGCCAGCACTTTGTGGCTCAGTCATTAAATGAAATGAAATGAAATAAATAAATATATGTCATAGCAATCAATATTCTTTTGGCCATGAATCCTGCAAGCATATGCGAATAATTTTGTGCATGTGAGTTCAATAAGATTATTCATACGTACAGTGCTAACTCAGATATGCAAGTGCTTGCATTATTGGAACCCTGGTTTATAGATTTTCAGAATGAGCCAAAATCTACAAGGAAAAGTTCAAATACCACAAATGTTCACACAAGTGAGTATTTACACAGAATAATACAACCATGTTCTCACATGCATGAAGTTACTCCCGTGCTTCTACAGAGCACTCTGCAGATCTGGAAAGGAGAATAAGTGTCAAATGTTCCAATATTTTGCATATTAATAAAATTAAATTAAATATGATTAATTATTAATTAATTCTATGGCCAAAGGAGAAGCATTTTATTAGGTCTGTAGTGGATTTATACACCATTCTTAAAGTTAGGCCAATTTGCAGGATTTCAAATCATGTTTTCCTTTTCTTCCCTTTGCATCAAGGACAGTGCAAACTTTTGAACTTCTCCAGGGTAGATTCAGTACAGCTGCTGAATTTCCACTTCAGATGAATGCAGTGTTAGGTAGTAGTGTCCGACTGACTACCGCAACATTCCTTCCCATACATCTTCACCAATGCACAAAAAAACTGCAATATCAAGATGATATAGAATTAATCAAATGAAAGCAGCTCATTAAAGTACCTATTTATTTAATGTTTTAAGATTTCATCCATAAGGTTAAAATAGAAATCCTCTGTAGAGGACCTGGGAGATAAGGGTTCAGCAGCGTGCAGTTAGGGTTGAACTGTGCACTTAGCTGCACAGAGCTGCACAGGGGCATCGGTGACAGAGGGGACAGCAGCCCCGTGGCTCGGTCGGTTCCCCAACACGCCACGGCTCTGCCGTCGGGATCATCTCGGTGTTGAGGTAGGGAAGGATGCAGTTCTCGGGTCAAGGGGGCTGCGCAGTCAGGCACTGCTGTGGGATGTGATTGGGACATTGGCCCAGGAGATGTAGGTCCAGCTGCATGAGGACCTTTCAAGGGGGACGTTGGGAAAGTCAAGTTGCTTCTATCTTCTCATCAGAAAAACAGACATAAAGAGTAAAGAGATTTTTAGTTAGGTGCTGGCTTGGAGAAGCGTAGGGCTTTGTGCAAAGAAACCTTCTTTTGCTTCTTGACTCTTGCGGTATGCAAGAATAAACGATTTTGAATATTCTTTTGAAGTAAATCCATAAGACACTAAATCTGTGTTGGCCTCCTGAGATGAAGGAGACAGGATGTGACATGTAAAAAGGATGATGGGCTCAGATATTATGAAGTTGGGCTCAGATAGTATCTATCTACGTGATTATTTCAGGCTGGAAGAAAGATTAGCAGCCACACTCCTACTTTACTAATTCACTCACTCACCCATGGAGAGGTCTGAGTTTTACCTCTGCGAAGCACCGTGCTGAAGCTCCAGATAACGCTGAGCACAGTGACCTTCCTCCTGTGCAGAACAGTCACAAAAATTCCTTCTGTGCCTCAAAGTGCCTCAGCTCAGCAATATGCAACTTCAATAAGTGCCTGAAAAATATGGTAAATTCCACAGTGGAATATGCCTTAGATCATATTGTTACTAAATCATTGCTTACCCTTGAGAAACCCTTTGTTAGCAGGAAACTTTGTCCCTATCACTCCAACATCTGCTAACCGAAAATGCTGAACTGTTTTTTCTCCTTTCCCAGTCCTTCAAAGTAATACTGATTTTGTTTCAGCTAAAAATAACTCAGTGGGAAAATGTCATTCAGAGGTGCCAGTTGACTAAAGAAGAAAAAGGATAGAATCTCACAAAACAGAGAAGAACTGAAAATTTAATTTTGATATTATTCCTCTACTTTCTGTGGCTTATACTAAATTTTACATGCAAGAAAGTATGTATGATAAAGTGATTCCTATGTCTCCTTTTAATTCTACAGCACAGCAAACTTTTGCTTTTTTTAACCTGTCACAAATCATAGATGATTTATTTTGGTTTTGTCTACCAAGAACCACACCTGCTACTGCAGCTTTGCTGCGCGGCCTGCTGCAAAGGTACCAAGTTCATTGCCGTCTGACCCTCACTAACTGTTTTCTGTTTAGCCAAACATGTGTTTAAAGCTGTACCCATTTTTAGCAGAACACTGCACTGCATGCGCTCCTACCACCAAGCTATTTACAACCCGCACAAGATCCCGCTCCTTATGCCATCAAGTATTTTCTCTTGAGCCCTTCGTCCAGCACAGACTTCTTACTCTTTCTTGGACAAAGAGAGCTCCTCACTCCAGCGGCTGCACACTGACCTGTGTCCAATAAATGCAAGGATCATTCTCAGAGACAGGACCTTGGAACAAATCTTATTCAAACCAGTGCTTTTCCTCTACTTGGAACACTACCATGGTTGTATTAAAGTTCACTCTATTCAGGTCCTTATAACAGTAACTAAAGTGGTTCCCAGCAGCGCTCTTCCCTGGACTTGGTGGTGTTTGCTTTGCTGTTCTAGCTTTCTCCGGAGAAGAGGACTGTAAACACAGTGAGGGTGGTTTTTTGTCTGTTTGGTTGGTTGGTTTTTGTGTTTTCTGCTTATTTCAGTGTACACCAAACTCTGATGTTAATGGTGGCAAAGCTGAAGGAATTGCACTGCAGGTAAAGCATAAAGGGGAAAGATGAATAAAGATCCTTATTTTGTGGTTTTGGGAAAAAAGCTTCTCTCTCTTCAGATGAGTTTTACACTTTTGTAGGAAGTTTTATAGTTCTGATGTGTGAGCTGTGCTGGCAGTTACATTGCTGTGTAAAGCACTCTGAGCCAGGGGAACCAAGCTCACTTAGAACCTTAAAGGGTATGTTTTCAACATTTAAAGTTTTCAAGTGGTGAGTATTTGTATTTTCCTGGATACTCAGTTGGAACTCAATGCCTGTATTGGGTCAGACCACAGATGTGTTAACGTGTGCTGGTTATGGCTACTGGATTCTTTGGCTTCCTGGAAAATGTCTGGAACTGCAAGTGCAGGAAGGACACAGATACAAATTAGCATTTCACTTGATGGCTCCTATGGTTTCTAGTAATTTATATTTAAGTAACTTCCTCTGCTAAACGCTGGATCTGCATCTTTGCCCTTAGTAAGTGCTGATAGATTTCTGTTACGTTTGGAAAGCAGAGCAGTGCCAAAGGGTGTCTGAGCAGAGGGACCTGCGTCCAGGCTTCTCTGTTGCAAACTTGATAGGCAACAGGAAAATCATTTTCCATCTTCCAGCACTGTCCCTGCTCCAAAGGCATTCAATATCTTTGTGACAGTTATGGCTGATAGATTTTGAAATATTAAATTCTGCTTGGGTTTATATATATATTTTTTTTGAACAAGAAAATATTATCGCTGAGGCGAGTTTTCTTCTTCATGTGCCTTTTTGCTAACAGCCATCACTGCATCAAGACTTTCTTTTTAACATCTCCAAGTCCAACGAAACTGAATGTTTCTTTTTTTTTTTGGAAAAGCTACACTGGCTCTTGTCCTATACTTAAAACTCAGATTTGATGAGTGATTCCTACATTAAGTATTATGAGTGAAATCTATCTCTTCTGTTCTTATTAAAAACAAAAAACTACTGGAAATGAGCTAGAATAAAGCCTTTCATTTATGGCAGTCCTCTGTAAGTGGTTAGCTAGTAATGGAGGCAAGACCAGCCACTAATTCCGCACAGACTACTGAGACACTGACAGATGACAGAGACATACAAGTAAAAAGTTCCATTTCTTCCCACAAATCCCCAAATCCACCCAGTTGTCTGTACTCTGTAACTTTTAATTACTGTCATGCAATTCCAAAACAATAAAAATCCTCCCGTTACTTCTGACTCCCATCTAAGCATTTTTGACTAATGCTTTCAGCTGCATTGGTGGTGCCGAGCATGAGGATCACCTTCCTCTGTAGACATATACATTTTATTCTTATTGCATTTGGTGTCAAGAGAAAAAAAAGAAAAGTTGCCTATGTGGAATGTATTAAGAGAGTAGAACTTTTCATTATAGAATCAACATATTAGTATGCATATTAGAAGAAGTAAGGCAAGTCATGGAAAAATTAACTGATTCCAATAAAGTTACTTTCTAAAATAAATAACAAACTTTGGTTTTTTTTTTCTCCTCTTTATGCTGACAAACAGCTAAAATAGTCAATTCTACACACCTTGCACTCCAGCTCAAGTTACTCTTACATCACTCTGAAGCATAACAACTCTACCAAGTACAGCACGCTTCTAATTTGAAGAGGAAAAGTAGGTTAGGTACCAAAAAAATCTGAAGTTGATACATATAACATTCTGTTTACTAAAACAGCTTTGGAATGGATGCGCTGAGCTGAATGTTTGTCCGATGTACATTTTATCTATCTGTATAGAAAACCTGCTCCTTGGAATTATCTGGCTGTGAATCCTGCCTATCGTAATTCTTCAGTTAGGATCATTTGTAAAATTTGCTATCCGCAAAGTTCTATTGTCTAAGATGGTCTCGCAATTAGAAGATTCCCTTAAAAAAGAAATTTCAAATGAGTACATGGTAAATCTACCTGAATTTACATATGGTTATTATCTAAATATTTTCTATCTAATAATTTTTTTAAGAATGCAGTCCTTAGTATGACAAACAATACCTAAAGTTTGGAAGACTTATGGTTAATTCTATGTTGTTCATAGGAAGGAAAAAAAATAAAAAAAGAGGTATATATCTTTTTCTGTTCCCTGACAGGCCAGTCAGGCACAATTCAGGAGAGTGCAGAATCGATACGAAGCTATTACATACATACATACGAAAAGCTATAAAAATTGACGCTCATAACTGTCATGTTTATTGAAGCAATATTAAAACAGATGAAAACAGGCAAATGTTTATCTGCTGAGTGATACTGAAAACTTGCACCTTTGAATGTTTTGGCTGTGAACCCTGACAATGATAAATCACTTTCCAACAGCTGTGGACAGCTGTTTAAGTCTGGGGACTAGAGAGCTTAATTGGGGAAGTGTGTTATAAAATTAAAGTGCCAATGCCTCATTAAGTTATGGGGCGATTTTGTGTAGCCTGCCCATAATCCTGCATTCCAGGCTTTGGGAAAGGACATGCCTAACTTGCTGTTAATTAAGGGCTTGTCTAAGAATGTAGGTTTGCCAAACTGCAGTGTTCTCTGTTAAAGAAGTTGCAGGACTTATTAGAGAGAGAGGCTATTTATAAGAGATTGTTTATTGCAGCTACAGCACTAACTCCTAACTCTTTATATTATAATGTCCTGGGTACATCTACATTTTCTAACAAAGCTCTAACTTTTACTGCATCCCACCAGTACAGGGAAAGACAGGTTCTCCCGGGTGCCCATTAAAAAATGGAGACTGTTGGGAAATGAAGTGGAGAAGGGCAACATGTTACAGGTTTGCAGTTTATCTGCAGGAATGTGTTGCCCTTTTACAAATCCTAGTTTACACCGAGTTGCTAATAGAGCAGGAATCATGATTACTTGACTATTTTAATCTCAGACCACAGACTGCGGGTGAATCCCGGCTGGCAGTGCCACGAGGAGGTGCCAGGTTCAGTAGGAACCGCAGTTGCAGGGTGCCAGCTCTGCGCGCCCACTGCTTGCGCGCTCNGCTGGCAGTGCCACGAGGAGGTGCCAGGCTCAGTAGGAACCGCAGTTGCAGGGTACCAGCTCTGCGCGTTTGCAGGCAGCAGCAGCGAGCGGGCAGGTCGCAGCACGCGCAGAGGTGCAGGCAGCTCCTGCCGCCGTGCCCTGCTCAGGGCCAGCGGGTGCCAGCCTGGGTCAGAGGGCTGGCCCTGTGGCAGCGGAGGGCAGAGGTCAGAGCCCCGGGCAGCAGTTTGGCTTAGAGACACGTTGTGACGTGTTCTGCGTCTCGGGAATCGCCCTGCGTGAGCGCTCTAAAATAAATTCAAGTGCAAAAGGCCAGGACCGAAAGATAAACTATATTATATAGGGAAACACTGCATTACCAAGCAGCCTTTTGAGTGGAATTGATGAGGCAATGTGAAAATCTGAGACACGCTTTTTCATTTCTCTACCCAAACATTTTCCTTCAAGTTTGAATTAAAGATTTATGTCAAAATGTGTTTATAAAACTCACTTGCACCTCCACCTTACTCCTAAACTGCTTCCATTCCTCAGAATTATTTCCCATTTATACCAACTTCCTTAACAACATTTAGCTGAGAACTTTATTAAAATGGGAGTGATCAACAAAATTCAATCATTATTCTTCTATTTGCCCAATGCTCCAAACACATTTTGCTAATCAGACCTATTTCCAATCACGTCTTACCTAGGGATGCTTGAGGCCAGACAGCATTCCCACTTACCTAATTACAAATCTGAAGTAATGCACTGATTTTGGGGCAGTTACTGTGGATTTACATGAATGTTACTAGGGCAGAGTTTGTCCTAAGTATGCAGCCATGTACACCTGAAGTCCTTCTCATGCTGCTTGGAGCATGGCTGTTACGCTGTACAACTGTAACAAGCTGCAGAAGGGCTGGGCTGCGGCTACATCTGCAAAGAAGATGTTCTCTGCAAATTGGTTATTGACTGCCTCCCTAGTAGGCTGTATATCAGTTTTACTGTTAAGGCAAATGTCACCTACATGTGTTTTGTGAAAGACTGACTCTACTATTACTAAATTTGAAATGTCATGCTGCTGGTGAGAAAAATTCAGCAGTTGCTCCTGCTGAAATTAGAAGACTTGCAGTATTTAAAGGCTATTTTTATTTAATGCTTTTCTGTGTAACAGGCTCACTCTAGAAGCTTGTTTCTCCAGGAGTCTAAGTACCAACTGATATGTTTGTTCACACATTGCTGTTATATGAGCTATTTATTGCTGTATGTGAAGTGTTTGAAGAAATACGGTGTAAATATTTTCACAGAAGGTAAAATAGACCTTTCATGTCATTTAATTAAAAGTTCTGTGTTCTGCTGTCCCTGAGGAAGATATTATGTAGAATGAACCTCAGTTCAGAAATGGCTAAATTCTATGAAAGTAAGTTGATTTTTTTTCAACAAAGGGAGCATAGTTTATACCAGTTTTTAAGCTCTTCTTACACTTCAATATTGTGACAATCATCCATGTGGTTGCTAAGAGCTAGCTGAGCTCCCCGCCTTGGGAATTCATTGATGCATCTCATTAATAAACTGGAGATAATGCTGTTGAGCAATGCAAGCTAGAAATATCCTAGCCTCTAGCAAACATCTGGCAGAATGCTGATTTCCCATGCATTAGTTACCATGCTTAGCGATGGCGCATACAGCCTTTCTCCCTTCAACTCTTTCTCTGTCCAGTATTTTCAAGATATAGGATGCAGTTCTGCTCATATTTTCACTCCCATTTAAAATAAGGTACTAAGGCCTGACCTGTTGAAATCAATTCATATCTCCTTAGTGGACATCCTTGGTCCCTCAAGGAATAACCGGAGCCCTGTCAGTTCTCACATAGCGACTGTACCCACGGTTTGCCCCCACACAGAAGCAAGCCTTAGGGAGTCAAAATCTTGGCACTAAAGGTGTGCCCGTTCAAGGCTTCCACAGCCTTTAGCTGCTAATTACCACTCTTCTGGCAAAGACAAAGTACAGGCGGTTCCCAGGTCTCTCTCAGTGCAAATAACATCAGTCAGCTCAAATCTCTTTCAGCAATGAATTAACCTAATCTGTTCTACTCTGTGCTGAGACAGATGAAGAGCTGTCACAGGGACATGTACTTCATCTCAGGTGAAGGATTAGGATGAATGGATGAGAGGCAGTAACCTCTTAAAATGCTACTACTCTTTTGCAAGCGTGCCTCTCACTGCAGGCAGAGTTGCTGCATGGCCCGCTCCGTTATTTCTCCATACACAGTCTCCAAAGATGGAAAATGCATCCTCGCATCCTCACATCCTCACATCCTCTTTGCGGCTTTGGCCGGCAGGTGATTTGGGTTGCCTACAGACGTTTCCCTGACGTGGGCCAGAGGGCCAGCAGGACCAGGAAGCAGAGATGATGTATGGCTGAGCATACTCTGTATGCGTGCCCTATATACACTTTGGTTGGACACAGCAAAACAGTAATGTGGCAGCCTCTTAAAGCTTACATGAGCAAAAACAACAAAGCACTAGGCATGTCTCAGTGTAAAGAGATTAGGAACCATTCTCAGATATATTTGGGTTTACTAAAGAATGTGTCTTGCATTCCACATAAGTCATGGTTTCACTGATCTGTATTTTCAGTCTCGCTGTAAGTTCTTGTGAGAAACTTGACATTCATTTGCAGAAATACTAATAAGAAAATGCATTCCAATTATCATAAAACATTGTAAAAAGCACCTCAGAACTTTCTGTGATTACAACAAAGGAATTTGCAGGAATATGTTTGGGCAGCCTGACTAAACCCCAAAAATATGAAAAGCTGGATCATCAACTAAAAACATTCTGGAGTTCAGAAATTGCTCAAAGTGATTTTACTTTTAGAAAGGTATGTGAAGATAAAAATGCAAGATGAGAGTAGAACCAACAGAAAGCACATTAAAAAGTACAATAATAAAAGGAGTAAATAAATTTTCCAGATTTGCCAAATGATAAATTGCAAAAGGAAAGAGGAGGAAGGAAAACAATTACGTAAGGGCCAAGTTCAACTTGAGGCTGTAGCCAAATTCGCCTTTGGTTATGTTTTCTCTTGAACTGAGGACTTCAAAAGAGCAGACTGGTGACTGACATAATATAGACAGAAAGGTATTAGGGCTTCTTAGGCTAGTTTTGATGATATTCGGCAATTTGACAACATTCTCCTATCAGCATACTCTGCATTCAGAAATAAAACAAAGAGGATTATATGTTGAATGGCTTCTTGGGCAACTGTAGATGTTTTAAATCTAATAGAATATTCTGTCATATCCAGTCCACGAGCTGCAAAGACAGGTTGCATGCGTTGGCTTGAATAGTAATCCTTTTCACTTACGCTTTGCTCCTTTCAGTAAAGATTTTGGAGCGCTCTGCAACTCTATATGAAAGAATTTTCATTTCCTTTCTGAGAGGATAATACTATATTCCTATGCAGAGAAGAAAACTCAGTAGGGAGAGGTTAAATTTATCAGTCATTTGCTTGAGTTAGAGCCTTGTCCAGGAAAAGACCTTAAGGACTTTCTTTACTGCGGGACACCTAACTTAACACCCGTGCTAAAACCCTTTTTCTCTGTTGGCAGTCATGAGGCAGATTGGAATTGAAGTTTTGATCCACTATTCTGACCACAAAATCACACTTGTTTTGTTCAGTGAATAATTTTACATAATTACATTTACATATTTTTTCTACTAAAAATGTCCCTTTTATAATGGAACAACTAAACTACATTCAAGTAACTGAGAAATTCTAAATTGTGCATTTATTCAAAAGAAAAAAAAATACCCCCAAAAAAACAAATGTGCATGGATGTTCTAGTTCCTTAGGTATCTTAAGCTAACAAATTTATAGAAGACATACTGGCTTTCAAATGTTGTCAGTTTTAACAATGTATTCTCTTGTGCAAGTCACAATATTTATGCAAGTTTAGTTATTTTCTATATAGTCAGTATTTGAGCACTACAGAGCTTTGATGGACTCTTATGTAAACTAAAACCAAATCTTCTCTTCTTCATGGTTTTACTGCTACTTCTCCAGCACAATGTCAATCATTCTTCTCTCAGCGGTCACTAACCAGGTTATTTGTGTGTTTCCACACTGCTGCATCACAAAACATCATGCCCACTTGCCTCAAAAAGATAATATCTAACACATATGGAGACTGCCTTTGATCTCCATGGTCTATCTAGAGGTCACAGACCTGTCTTCTCCTCTCCCTTACTTCAAATAGCCCCTTTCATTTACTGTGAAACTAAACATTGGGAAGACAAAGGCAGGAAAATAAAGGCCTTGATTTAGTAGCAGCTTATGTGTTTGGCTATTTCAAGGTAGATTTTACTCTCTTAGCTCACATTATTAATTGCCCTGCATTTCCGCATCATGGCATACTGTATTTGTTGTCATGCATGCAGAATGTAAGCCTTCAAAATGCAAGCTGCTTTAAAATGTTTTTTACATGCCTGGTTCATAACTAAATAGTCATTAATTTGCAATATTCAGCACTGGATCCAGCTCTGATTGAATTGGGAAAGTTTGGTACTTTTAATGTTTTTGGAAAACAGAATTTATATTTATTAATGTAAAGTTGTTAATGCATCAGAAACACATTAGATCATCCCGCATGCTGTGGTTGGGAGGGTGAAAGGAAAAGTTTCTCCCATCAGAAATCTCTATCAACTTACAAAATAAGAGGCTCTTTCACTCTATCTCCAAATATAGACGGCAAAAACTTTAATGTCATTTGTCAAATGAAAAAATAAGAATTTCACACAGAAAAGCCGGACATCCCTTTTTGCTTTTACTAAGAGCCTGTTTCAGAAAAGCATATGGGTATTTAAAGAGAGACCTGAGCAATATGTAATCATGTAAGTTCAAAACTGCAGTCTTGAAAATCATTGGTCATCTCTGGCCTCACTATGAGGGCACTTCAACTGCTCTGCAGCTCTGGAGGCACCTCAAGTTCTTCTCTGTGTTCTCGCCCTGACACACAAATCCTCCGCAGCACTCCACGTACTACACTCCATTCCATGTACTTACTGACACTTAATAGTTCATAACCAACGGGCTCATCTGTCTCACTCTCCTCAATTGGCTCAAGCTAATAAGAATTTTCAAGCACATTTAATGAATGAAGGTGTCACCAGAAATACTGTAGCAGCTACAGATTTCTTTTAACACAGCAGTTGTCCCTTCAAATTAAAATATGCAAGGGCCAGAGTCGTCACCTACCTTTTCCTGTTATCTTTTATGATGGAAGGATTGGAACTGTCACAGAAAAAAAAAAAAAAAAAACCTAAACATGAGCTTATCACACGCTTTGTAAGAAAGCCAAGTAAAGGAGACATGACTCCACAGTCAGCAAAATGTAAAGAAATATTATAGTTCCAGGACAGAAAGCAAAATTACTACTCCATGTGCATGTAGTTATGTGTATACCTGCCAAAATAAAATAAAAAAAAAAACAGTGGAATACAAAGATAAAGGGAACTGAATGAACTGGAAAAACTAGATACAAGAGGCTAGAAGGCACTGTGGAGCTGCAATATAAAAGGCCAAGAAGATGGAAAGAGAAACTCTGCTTTGAGAATCTTCACCTGAGAACTTTGCATCCAGATTTGGGCTGATGAAGTTTGAGAAAAGTTCTACTGGAAATGGAACAGAGGGTAGTGAGGCAGTGAGTGATTTTAGAGTTTAAGCCTAATATGCAGATTATGTCCAAGAAAAAAAATAACAAAAATAATTAAAGTCATGGGAACTGGAGAGACCTCAATATGAAGAAAGATTAAACATACTATGACTGTTTTGTTTGGAAAGTAAACGGAAGTAGGGCATCAGAATTAAAAATAATAATAGCTAGAAAGCAATGTAGTCTTTCCAAATGTAAAGAATGAAAAATAATTAAAGGCCAGCAGTTGAAAACTAGTGATCTTAATATATTCTTCATGCAAACAGTGTAGTTAACTCTCTATTTCATAATGTTATTTTTAAAAGTTGCATAGTAAAATTAGAAAGAAAAATAGACATACATGAAGATAACAGAAACTTCTGCCTCTGGAATAATGAGGACAAAACTGGAAGGGACAAGGAAAAAAATTCTCTTGGCTCCTAGTAGGAAGAGTAGTGTCTGAAGGAACTTTTCAGCAGATGATGATATTTATAAAGAAAATATAGGCAGGAAGTAAGGCCAGCAATCATTCATTGGCAATTAAATTTCTCACAGCCTGGGAAATGAGTCCTTTCATGCTGTGGGCTATTTAATATAAATTAAAACTATCTTCTATTTTTATTCACTGAATTCATGTGCCGTTTTGAGACACCAAATGACTGAAGACATCTCCACTAGATAGTAACATTAGACAGTATGAATTAAAATGCTAGCTGTAGGCCCTTTGCATTTTTTCAATGACTTTCTGCAAGGGAAATGTCCAGTAGTATGAATGAAAATAAAATCTTCCAAACTACTGAAAAAGACAAAAGAAATTGATAGCCCATGCTAGAAGTATAAACCTAAAATCTAAAATTTTATTAAGTATGTTAAGGATGAAATGTGTAAAATGCGACAGGATCCGGCCAAACGACTAGCTGTAGTTTGAGGTGGTCTGTAGGGAGTTATTTCAAGTAACTTCATGAAGAATTCATGAGGAAATTCTCTTGGGAATCCTGTTCTGCAGAAACCCCATGCTCTTCTCTGCCCACTGCTATATATATTTGTATGCAAAAAGGTTATTTTGAACATTACTAGAATATTTTTTGATGATAGTTAGAATCTCTCAGTTTGTCACTAATTCTGTTACCTGAATTAGAAATCTTTCTAGCATCTTTTGGTTTGGAAAGTGGTGCAGGTCCAGATACAAAACATAGAAAGGGTGATCTATTACGCAAAGAGCTACTATATGTATTTAGAGTTACAGGACTTTATGAGGAATGATAAATTCCAGCCCACCCATTAGTTGAAGATTTACAGCAAATTTGCTTCTGAACCTGGAGAGTTTTTAGTTTTGCTGTATGGAAAATTTCATGGCAGTTGATGGAACATAGGGCTGGAAAGAGCCTCTTGGATCTTCAAGATGGACCTCATCTTGAAAAGTCAGTGACACATAGCTCCTATGATGCACTTGAACAGCACATGAGCAATGAGACGGATACATCAGACTGACTTTGCCATTGCAAAATGAGATCTGGATAGCAAGACTACTACCTACCCTGTTGCATGTGTAGGTATACGCTTTGTCCTCAAGTCTTGCTGAAGAGCTAGGGGTAAGGCTGTGTTGCTACTGGAGAAAATCATGTCACGTAATCCCTTTCAGAAACTGAACTATCACCATTTAAAAACATACTATACATTTTCAGCCAAAACATATTAAAAACTATTCTGTGTTTCTACTCTCATGCTAGCATTGGTCTTTGCTGTGCCTTCTCTCAGCCTTTGCAAGGCTAAACAAATCAGACTGCCTTATGATTATTTACATCCTGCAAGATTTAGAGATCTAAAACTGGCAGATACCTAAACTAGGAAACCCATACATTGCCACACAGCATAGATTTATCACTCTGTGTGCTTCTCAGCAGTGTTTGTTAGTTTGCCATAGCATCTCCTGAGCATGGCTGTACGAGTCCTCTTTGTTTAGTTTGTGTCTCAGCAGCTCTTCCTTCCTCAGCTATCCAGAATTAGCTTGGATGGAAACAAACTAGACAACTGAGGATGAGGTCTTCATTTTGCTTTGTACGACGGGCTTCTCTATATTTCAGCTGCAGCTAACAAACTATGGCTAGATCAACATATATTTATGAACAAAGTTGCATAAAACAATCCCAAGAAGGCCTTTTCAGTACAAGAGGGACCTAAACTTTGCATATTTGCTGTGTCAGTTTGTAGCTGTAGCTGAGCGTATATATTGTGTCTTTCCTCAACTCAGCTGTCCTTGACTCAGATGTCCAGGGACATTCTGTAAGGTTTAAAACGTTGACAAGCCAACTGCATATAGTTACCTGC
Source organism: Crypturellus undulatus (assembly GCA_013389825.1). Taxonomy (NCBI): domain Eukaryota; kingdom Metazoa; phylum Chordata; class Aves; order Tinamiformes; family Tinamidae; genus Crypturellus; species Crypturellus undulatus. Next base: position 211,639 of record VWPW01024256.1, on the reverse strand, counting down.
TATATAGCTAATGTAGCTAATTTCCTCACTTAGGGCACTGTTTGTAAAGCTCCTAGTACCCACATTAGACAGGTGAATTTGTGCAAGGGAGTCTTAAATCGGTTATAAAAAATGATGGAAGATTCTTACATCATTCAGGGTGATTTTCTGATATTAGAAGGCTGTAAAAGGCAGCTCTGAACAAGACACATGAGACATTATGAAACACGAACACTCAAAGGCAGTAGGAAGACCTCTATTTGTCATTAATGGCTGTAGTCAGCTCCCATATGTTTACTGGGCAAGGATTTTGCTGTGAGTAGCTGCACAGTCTTTCCATCACTCTGACCACAGCTGCTAAGGATTTAAAGTAGATCTGCCTGAACTGCCTGAAATGCTGGATTTCATAGAGGACTTTGGAAGGCCAAAAGCACTATAGCACCTTATTCACCTTATTCTTTTATGACTGTCAATAAACCAATATTCAGGCATCTTCGTTGTGTGACCCGGCAGGCATGCTCCCTCTCCAAACACATTACAGCTCCATCTCCACAGAGATGGCTCCGCTCTGGCCATGGCGTGGATGTGCTCCCAGTCCTGATGGGGAAATTGCCACCGGGATCATGTGAGAGGAGTTGCAGTGAACGGGGTATCTGTCAGCCTAAGCATCAACCAGTTGTATTAACCTGCTAACAGATTCTCCTTTCTGCCTCCTGCTTAGCTTATAGTAACAAAGAAAAGCAAAAAAAAGGCCCATACTCTGATACACAAGCCCCACTTTAATATAAACTGTGGAGATTCTCAATAGCTTCTTCGTTATTTCAGTGGGAAGTGAAATGATCGGCCTATCTTACCTATTTATCTTCCTCCTCAGACACTAATATTGTTCCACTCCCTGACAGTAAGATTGAAAGAAGGAAGCAGTTATTGTTACCTAACAAATTCTTGCTGATCATAAGCTTATTATTCAACAAAATAAACTTTTTTGTCTTACTTATTCCCTGATATACCGGGCCTTCAGTCGAGAGCTGTCTTCAAACAAGCAAAGAGAAGGAAGATGTAGAGAAATGTTTTTTTTTTTTTTGCCACTGAAAGAAATTACTCATTCCAAATATTGATAAACTGTACAAAAATATGATATGTTTATTTTGTAACTTGTTGAATGGAAACTTGGTTCTGAAATCAGTGAGTACATTTCTAAGAACTACTTATCATACCAAAAACAAAATAAAACAAAAAAACACACACACACACACAAAAACAAAGATAGCCACAAACAAATAATTTTCCCATAGTTACAAAACTGATTTTTAGAAGTTAAATTGTTCAAGGCTAATCAGCCTAATCTGAAGGAGAGGAAGTTTACCCTCCATTTCCCAACAGATTCTCTTTAATTTTGTAGTCACATTGACAGGTGGCCTCATCACTCAGGCATTACAGACCACCTTGAAGATATCAGCACCGCTGGCCTTTGAAGTCAGAATAATCAACAAGCCATTTGATACTCTATCAGATGAAATGGCCCTGTCAGAAAAGACTGGCTCTCAGGTGTACTGATTGTCTATCGAACGGAGATAACTTGATATACTTCACTATGATGCAGATTCATAGACCTTGTGAGATGCTATAACAGATGTCTTTTAAAGTAGCTTAGAAATATTCCCAAGCCATTTCTTACAGAAATTATAATTCCCTGCATACAATATTCCCACAATACCTCAAATACCTGTGATGATATGCAAGGTGTAAGCTATGGTTAGGATCACAGATGCTCACATAACACATAGACATAAAAATCCTGCTAAAACTTTGATTTGAATATGATTCAGATATGAGGTTGCAGATGCTACTAGGAAAGTCACTATTGTTACTGGTTTTCAGGAGGAGGGAAAATAACAGTCAATATGCAGGAAGCTGTCAAAGATTAGCACAGTAGTATTTTCATAATGGGACAGATTTTTCTGTCCTTTAGGTTGATGCAGAACACTAGTAAATGCTTTGGGATAACTTCCACATCTCAGTGTATTTCCTCTTTGATTCTAGTCAGATAAAATGTACTCAACAAATATAACTTTTAAAATAATTATCTCAAATTCCATTTTCAGATGTCTATATATATATTTATTCTTGCAGTTAACTTTAATATTGGTTAGAAAGATATACGCACTTTGCAAATCTGTAAAAGGTAAGACTCAAAAGAAAAAATGAAATTCCTTCTCAGCGAACTAACATTTTGTAATGACTCCAAAACCATAGGAATAGAGTTTTAAAAAATTTACGATCATTCATTTATGTTTAGATTGAATAGCAGTTGAAAGCAAGGAAAGCAAAAGAAAAAAATTGCCGAAAATAACATAAAATGTCTTAGTGCTTACCCAAGCATTTGACTAATCTCCAAGTTTTATTCAGGCAGAAACAAATAAAATATTTATTTCAACAATATCAATAAGACTAGTGATATTTCATGTCACAAGCTGAGAAAGTTACCTTGTAGTTTTATCTATTTATATGACAGGCAGGACATTGTCTTTTCCATGAAAGACCCATGCTTATTCTAATAGTAATTATTCATCAGGGACAATCACAGAATGCTCATTCAATAGTAAGTGGCCTATTTAATATCATTAGTGCTGCTCAAGGACTTAAAACAGCCGTTTCCCAGTTTGCAGGTGTGTCAGGTCTTGCAGTCTGCATGCAGGATCACACAAGAGTTCCCAGCAGAGACAGCTGCTCTGATTTATTAGACCTTTGGAGACAGTATTGCTCTTGTTATCTACACATAATCGCTTGAATTTGTTTGACAGCTAAAGCCTGAAGCAGCACCACTAGACAAATCTTCACATATCAACTTCGAAGCTGACAATGAATACAGAAGAGCTGTAAGGAAAAATGGACCTTAAATATAGATTACTTTGCTCAAGGAAAGATTAATCAGTTTTTCACTGGGACACACTAATGGTTTTTAAGTAACTTGCTTCTGTTAATAATTATTCTTCATAATCTCATCACTTGTAATGGCTACTTTCATGGTAAATGATATATGGGTGATTTTCTGTGCAGGGTAAAAATAAATCAAGGAAACATACACAGACAAAACCTCTATAAAGCTGGACTACCTGGTGCAATTCCATGGACTGACTACAGCTGAGGCTTGTCATGGAGACCATGAGTGATGTAACTGCTGACTGCAGTGATTTATCAGAGATGAATTTGTTGCATTATGCACAATACAGTGTGCCTGACAGGCAAGACACAGCCCTAGCGCTTAGATTCTACTGTCCAGATGATTTGTATGACAGATAAGCAGAGATAAAAAGGAAAAAAAATGTGTTCTGAATGTATGTAGTTTAGAAAAACACTTCTTAATGTTTCATATTAACTCTTTTGATAACAAAATATAAAGAACACGCTTACAAAATATATTGAAGAATAGTATCTCCTAACCTTAGAGACTGGAAGGTCGAGACCCACAGACAGGTTAGGAAAGATTAGCAGGGGAGAAAGGAGGCAGACTTGCTGTTACATGAAAGAGTAGCCTAGATACGTGGGATTTTGCCACAGGAAAGTCTGAGAGCTTGTAGGTCAGAGGGAATGCAGAGGTAGTAAAAGGACATCATGGTGGACATCTGCTGCAGAACGACCCTGCCAAAAGAGGAAGTGGAAAAGTCTCATCATCACAGGAGACCTGTGGTGGATGCAAACAATCCTGGAGATCTCTGCAGAGGATCAGACAGTTTTTAAAGGCGAGTGTTGGGTACACTGACTAGGTGAGGTGTTCTCCAGCTCCTGCTACTCAGGTAAGAGAGTTTGGGATATGATAGCTAGTTGCAATGTTTAAGGAGCAGGTGGAACTAAGCAGCAGCAGACTGAACCCCTGGGTTTCAGGAGAGCAGATTTTGTCGTTCTGGGATCTGGTAAGAAGGACTCAGTGGGAGTCAAAGGATCCCAGGACAGATGGTCAGTCTTCAAGGACAATCTACTGAAGTACAAGAACCATAAATTCTGACTGAAAGTGTATGGCAGCTGTCTAAGCTGAGCAGCCTGAGTGAGAACAGATACTAAAAATAAGGATATGAGATATTGAAGGAGGAACAGGCAACCGAGCAGGAATAAAGAAACATCATCAAGGCATACAAGGATGTAGCTAGGAAGATTTAAAATTTGACTGAGGTTAAAACTGATCAGGGATGTGAAATGGAACTGAAGCTTCTATTCTACAGATTCATTGGCAGTAAAAGCAAGACCGAAGAAATCGGTCTTGGGAATCCACTACTTAATCAAAAAGGTGACTTGTGCTGAAGGACATGGAAAAGACTTAGAAAGTAAAACCTTCCTCGTTTGCCTTCACTGCTCACAGGCCTCCTGGTTATCTGCAGATGATAGCAGAGACTGGAGGAGGCAAATATTACCCAAATATCTAAGGAGGGACTACTTCTATAAGTTGGGCATACACAGATCCATCAGAACAGTCAGAAGACATCCAACGATACCAAAGGAGCCAGCTTAAGTCACTGAAAGGCACTTGGTTATGCTCATATTCAGAAAACAGGTGAGGAGGACGGTGTGGGGAACAAGAAGTTGGTCAGCCAAACCACAGTCTCTAGGACTATTGTATAATACAATCCCGGAGGCCATTTTTAGACATGTGAAAGACATGAAGATTGGGAATAGCTGGCAAGGATTTATCAGACTTCTATCTTCTATCTTCTATGATGAAGCACCTGGTTTTGTGGATGAGGAGAAAGCAGTTAGTATCACTTACCTTCAGCAATGCCTTCAACACAGTCTCCAGTAGTATTCTCATATGCAAACTGGGGAGAGATGCATTAAAGGGAGATATAATGTGACTGAAAAACTAGCAAGACCTTTGGCCTAAACCATCAGCTGCCTGAGGTTAAAAGCCTAAGTAGCGTCTGGTTGTGAATGCCACCCCTCAAAGGTTGATGCTGGGACTGGCAGTTTATCTTAATGTTCTGTTCATCTTCACCAGGCTCCTTGGTATCTTGAACAATGACTGTATCCCCTCATCAGATGTGAGCATGACGCTATTCTGGTGGAGTTCCCAATGTGCAGGAGAGCAGGGCTGCCACTCAGAGGGACCACAGCAAGCTGGAGAAATGAGCTGACATGAAACTCAAGAACTTCAGCAAAGGAAGATGGAAAATCTTTTGTCTGAAATGGAGTAGCCTCATATAACAGTGCAGACAACAGTCTATCCTGCCAGGATAGACCAGGAAACAGATTTGCTGAAAAAGAATGTAGGGTCCTGGTGGACAAATTGAACATGAGTCAGCAGTGTGCCCAGTGAAGGTCACTGACACACTGAGCTGCATTCAAAATATCATAACCAGCAAGTCTCGGGAAGCTGTCCCTCCACCTGACACTGGTAAGACACATCTGGGATGCTGTGTGCAGTTTTGGGCCACCTAGAACAAGAAAGACCAACAAACCGAAGAGTCCAGAATAGGAATGCTAGAGTGATAAGGGGATTAGAAGATATGATGTTATCAGAAGAAGATTTAAGAAGAGTTTTGTTTACTCTGGAGAAGGGCCTGTTGACATGAGATGTAATTGCAAGTACCTGACTATCTGGAAGAGAACCTGTAGAGAAAATGGAGCCGGACTCTTCAGAGGCACACCACAAAAGGGCAAGAGGCAAATGCCACAAATTGCAGGAAGGAAGGTTCTGATTAGACATAGGGAAAAATGCTCACAGTAGGAGTGATTAAGCACTAGGACAAGTTGTGGAATTTCTATATTCAAAAGGCCCTGAGCAACCTAATCTAACATTAGACCTGCTCTGAGTGGGAATATTCTGACCTTCAGAGATCCTTCCACCCTAAATTATTCTGTGATTTTATGGTCCGGTGCTCAGACTTTCTCATGTTAGGACCTAAATGCACAAATTTACTGCAGACACCTAACACATGTGACTGAAGCTTTTCGAAAGTTATACAGTAGCACACTGAACATTAAATACAAAGGTCATCTCTTCCTCCACCTGAGCTATCAAAATTAACTCCATACTGGAGCCTGCTTCTAAGTCAACTAGACCTGAAACATATACTCACAAATCTGGCAAAAGTAATCTGTTAGCAGCATATGCACAGTAACTGAGCGGATGAAAAAAATAGGATTATTCTTGAAGAAGTTGTGCTCACGATCTGTCATGTATGTCACCTGAACTTTCAGAATGCTAGGACATGTACTCAGCATCCATTTTTACCTCCAAAGGGATTCAATTTAAAAATTTGTAATATTACACATAATTCTTATATCTTACATTTTATGTTCTTTTTTATCCTCAAATTCTGTCTGCATCAGCACGATTCTGAATTCTACCTGAGTTCTGAATGTGCAATTGATGGTAAGGTTCAGTCAAATGTTGGCTGTCATCTTTAATTACATATCAAATGCAACAGGCAAACAGAGAAGTTTTAATAGCAAGTGAAAACACTGTCGAACAAAATTTATTTCCAGATGTGGAGAAAGAGGTTTTCACTTCTTCCTCCAATAGGATTGGTGCTCTAATGCCTTTCAACATGATTTTTAAGACATTCATTTGTTATGTAACATCCATCAATTATAAAACATATTTATGAGGTCTTGCTAGCAGTCATTAACAGCAGCATTGTGGGATCACATTTACAAGGTCTAATGAAATGGGAGGGTAAGAATAATTGGACTGAAATTGGTAAATGAAAAGTCATTCTGAGGGAAATAAAGGTGTAAAACTGATGAGGTCTGACATGCCATCAAATGGCAAGGATTAAATTAAGATCCAACGGAGACATATACAGTGCTTATTGTAAGTGTTTAATTGCAAAAATAACAAATGGCTCACAAAAACACAGCGTTAAGCTTTATCCCTAAATGAAACCTACAACTAAATGAAGTCATATGGATAAAGCTTTTCCTATCCTGACTATTTATCTCACATTTTTATGGTTTCTTTTGTTTATTTGTAAAACATAAAATAAAAGTAATAGATTTTTCTTTCAAACAGAGTGTTAATTCACTGAATTCAAATCAGATGCTTGAAAACTTTTTATCTATATTCTTAAGAATAAAACATGCATCTGGCTCATTTTCATAATCAAAATTAGACATTAGATATGTTATAAATTTAAAAATTTAGAAGTTTCTTCTGCATTAAGAAAAAGCAGTTCTTAGTAGTAAAATCTGTCATCGGTGAGCTGAATTTTAGGATCTCTTGCAGAATAAAAATGTTTCCAGTTTCCATTTTTCTTTTACCTGTAGCGATAGCATGTTGCTTTCCTAGCCTAATCTAAAAACATAATCTATGTACTAGATAGAAAAGTTTTGAGTCACTTGGCTTAATGGATAAATTAAATAAAACAAATTAATGAAGATACGTTCATAACATTATACTAGACTAAAATGCCCCTTTTCTCAGGATTGCTAAGCCTACAACCTGTCTTCTCAGATTGCCAAACTCATCTCTTTCTTACACAGATTACTGACCTGAGATCCTTGTCTGTGGTACACACTTCAGCTTTTCACAGTAAAGAAAATAATCAGAAACTACTGGTTGGTACATGTTATTCCAAGGCAAACTTGAGATAACAAATAGACCATAAACGTCTGACCAGAGGAGATCTCAGTACTTAGTTTGCACCCCTGCAAAATGAATGTTATCGGACTGTGAGGAAAGAAAGCTCATTGTTGAGTAATCAGTATGGATTGCAGGGTTTTATATCTGTCTACATTTAGACTGTGAATATACATAAACTTACAAAGTAGTCGCTCTAAATGATACAAAAGAGACAATTCTGTTCCAACTATCAAACTGACTTTAGGATAACTGCACAATCTCCCTGAAACTCTTCAATCAGTATTATCACTTCATCTTTCCCCAGAAAAAGCTTCCAGACAAATATTTTGCCTGGACTGTATATTTTTAATGCCAAAATGAAAATAAATGCCATAAATACATTTATTTTCCTGTCTGGAGTTCATCTTTATGAAAGACGTCTTGGATACTAGATGTTACTTTAAAATAGGAAGTTACTTGTGTGATGAGCACATAAGGACATGAAAAAGGTTTCTTCTGCAGCTTGCAACACACTGAGGGACTGTGTCTTTTGCAGCATCTATGCAGATACCTCTGGTCAGCTGAATGGAAGGCCACCATGGAAGGTAGCCTTGAAGTGCAAAGACCCAACTGTAGGTCTCTGCACCTCCCAGTATGGGAAAGGTTAACTATATGCATTTTTTGTGTAGAATTAATAACAGACCTAGAAAGGACTATTGTAAACATGTAACTCAGAAAGAATTATAATAGTCTAGTGTTTTAGTCCAAACTCCTATATAGCAAAAGTCAAAATTTTTCTGCTAGGCAGTTCCAGTTTAAAGGTAATTATTTTTTCCTTACAACATAATACAGCTCAGTAAACTGTGGTTGTAATGGAGTGCTTATTTTAGAAAGACAGACAATCTTGATTTAAATATGCCAAGTGACAAGTTTACAACATCCCTTGGAAATCTGTTCCAGTGGTCAATTAGCCTCACTTAAAAAGTTGCATCTTATTTCTAAATTCATCTTATATCAACTTCAGGCTGGTTGGGTCTTATTATACATTTGCCTCTTGAAGTTCCTGAAGTTCCTAGCTACAAAGTAAATAACATTCTTCCATGTGTAGGGATTTTCTCTGCTACCATGTTAATGTCACTGAAAGGGGAAAAAAAACTTTAAAAGAGTACATGGTTTGAGATGGAAGGGTTTCTTGATAGGAAACTTGAACACCAGTTCATGCATTTATGAAAAAGCAGTTTGCCTACATGCAATAACAATGCAGTAACTGCTCATCCTGTTGATGGAAGTTGTCTCAGAACACCCACAACAAGCTATGACAGCACACTGCCAGGGATATCAAGCCATTTTTTGCTCAGATCTTTACTTTGTCTAGACCTGAGTTTGTAAATCTAGCCAAGATTCTGCTGTTGCCATGAGGGGAAATAAATCATGGGGCAACCACTGTTGCTAGCAGTTGGGACAGACCCAGCAGGTACTAGTGGACACTAGTGGATCATTTAACATCTCCAACACTGCTGTAAGCAGCAAGACTGATTTTTCAGTCTTCAGCACTTCTTTTCCCATAGGCAGATTGGCTCCATCTCTTACCCAAGTCTGGAAAAAAAATTTTGCTGAGAAGACATGAGTTTTGAAATTTAGCATTTCTTTGTGGAAATCCAAGTGCCAGTCATGAAGGATGAATGTACCTACTTTACTAGTTGATAAAAAACTACCTTAACAATGTTAATAATACTGCAAGGCTTTTTTCCTTTCCAGATTTTTATATCCTTCTCAAGGTGAATGATAAATCTCACCAGCTTGCTAGGTGATTACATAAATACCTCAGAACATTTATGCTGAAAAGTCCTTCTCAAACTGCTTATTTTTTGGAATGGTTGTCGCACATCAAAATCTGTCAGCAAGGCAGAATGAGTACAGACAATGCCAACTTGTCTGTTTGTTTATACTACATTTAAACAATTTCTCTGTGTTTATTCCTCTCCTGTTTTCAAATTAACACAGATGTTTTGCTCGGGAAAATCATTAATTGCCTATCACAACAAAGTGCTTGTAGTGAAGGACAAAATATCAGCAGGTTTACAAGTTGCCGGCTTCCAAAGTGAATGAAAGGAAGCACCTTGGGCACTCTCCCATGCTGCAGGCTGACATGTCATTCCGCAGCCTCCAGCCTGACCTTTTTTTCACATCAGCTGAATAACAAAGAGACTATGCTGCTGGAGCAGCTGCTGTACCTCTAGGCAGGTAACAGTATCATCTTCATGAATGACATCTATGCCACATTTGCAGCATGTCAGGAAGTCCTTAAAACTCAGCAGATTAAAACAATGCAAGATTTTCATATTGACCTTGAGGTGATGATCAAATGTGGTCACTTGCAAACTGCAGACAGGGAGGCCAGCCTTGGTCCGTGATATATTCATTCTACTTTTAAATGAGGAAGCAGAAAGAGGATCATTTCTTTTTTATCTATCTTTGATAATAAATCTATTTTTATAAATTTATTCATGTATCTATAAACTTATTCATCTATGATATTTTAGGCATTACTGGATCTTCATGATGAAGTTTTCCATAATCTCTAATTCTTACCGATTTAACACAATTTTTAACACAAAATATTTTACCTTGTTCATTTATTTAAAACAACACTATCAACTAGGCTTAGAGGTCAACAGATAGATGTTATATATTGCTTATACACCCTATTGTTATTTTTTAGCAGCACTGAAAATTTACTATTTAATAGTGTTCTTTGTCTTACATCTCCTGTTCAAATCCTAATCTGAGGTACAGTTTCACCTTTCTTGCTATGAATTATTTTATTAATAATTAGAAATATTTTATAAAATCAAAGACAAAAATGTTGTAGTGAAAAGGTCAGCACTGGTATTTGTATAGCTATTTGAATTCCTGCAGACCAAGAATTGAATGTACTAAAAAGATGCTGGAAGAATTAGAATTTGTATGATTTAATGGAATACCTCCCACACCACTCCCTCATCTAGAGTAATAACGTAACCAAACACAGGAGTTAGTGATTTACAGGTGTTTCAACACCTAATGAAACATGTAAGTAACTAAGCACCCTGAATTATACCTGGTAGATTGATCTTTTAGGAATGAAAGCCATTATTCAGAATGGTGAACTCCATATACAGCTAGTAGAAATAGTAAGGAAAAGTAGTTTTATCATAAACATGTTGCTTTCTGCAAGTTACAGTATTTGGCTGGTTATAGGAGGTCCTTCTCCAGTTGTGTTTCATAATCCTCAGTCTTCTCCTGAAGTTAGAATAATTCAGGGTGGAAGGGATCTCTGAAGGTCACATAGTCCAACCTGCCACTCATGATGAGGTTGGTCTTGAAGTAGCCTGCAGATTACAGCCTGCTTAAAATTAAACATTTCCTATACTCTGTCATTTTAGTAAATCTTAGTAAGTTGGGGGTTGCTTTTTGAGTTCTGGGTTGAGCCAGTATCTTTAACTGTTCTTCTATTCATTAAGGGACATATAAAGGCTTAAAACTTCTCAGAAAGTGAAAGGCAAAATTCAGTGCAGTTTCAGCATGCTCTAGGATGGCAAAGAAGAAGTGGGTCACAAAAGTAGTATGAGGACCTGCTAAATGGAATGGAAGTGAATTTTGACTTTCAGATGATGTTAAGAGTGCGGGAGTCTATAAGAGACATACTAGTTTTCATGAGTCCTCATTGTCTCTCTCAAGCCTTTTCTACTTCATCAGGACATGACCTGCAGGTTTTCCTCTTTCGTCACTCTCGAGGTGTCCTATGTTCCTATTGAGACTATGCAGCTAGAACAGTAAGGAAACAGCCTGCTGCCTCTTGTGCTCCATCCCTTTAGTGGTATTTTGTTTGTAGTCCTCAGGCAATGATGTGTTTTGTTCAGGACTTATCTTCTACCTTACAAACACCTTCAGGTCTGGTCCTTCGATAGGCAGACAAATGTTTGTGGATACTTGAGAGAAATCTAGTTGTTTAACACAGTCAAAGATTTGATGATCTAGAGTGTATCCAGAAGTAGATGTCTTAACAGTTATGAAAAATAACTGATGAAGATAAAGACACGTATGGAAGTGAAGGTAGAGAAAAATATGGTTTAGATAGAGAATTAGGTAGGACTAGATGCCTATCTCTGATGTTCTAACCTTAAGCACAGTTGAAAGTCCTGATAGTTGGTTATCATAACTAATCTTAATTTTAGTTAATCCTTCAATTTAGGAGTTTTGTTTACTTCAAAGTAAATATATGTATTCCATACTCTTTACTTTTCATCCTTTTCCCCAATATCTTATCACAGTTATTACAGCTTTCTGAGAAATGTCAGATAGAAAGCTCGTCAGATATGCCAAGCAGTGAATACCACAATGTTGGTTTCCATAGCAGTAGTAAATGCCACATGGAAATAAAAAGAATATAAAATGCAAGTCCTTTTGCAGACCACGTAGTTAATATACATCATTATGGACTTGAAGCTGGAGTCATGGCAAAGTCTGCTCAAAATGCTTTCTTTCTTATGCTAACTCTAATGCATAGGCAAGTATCAGTTTGGATAGCAAAGCCAGAGGTTGTCCTGTGCCGGCAAAAGAAATGTGGGGAAGATCAGGTATAGATAACTTTATTAAGCAAAGGGTCAGTACTTTAAATGCTCAGAAATTTTAAAAATTGAAACAACTTCAGAAACAGTTAATGAGGGATAATTAAATGCCAAAACTTTATATTTAATACACAGATTCCAACAGGTAATTACTTGCATCAACTTATCCATTTACAATCAACCAGGGAAGCATATGCAGGATGAGAAATAAACATCTATATAATAAGACTTGGCTAGGAAATAACCATACATTGCTCCTTCTAAATTAAAAAAAAAGTTAGTCCTACCTACAGGAGAATGAGACATACTAATTAAAGATAACTGATTCCCCCAAGAAGGGGAGCTCTTAAAATAAGAAAATTCTCTAGTGTTGCCTCATGATTGGAAAAAAAAAGAATGAAAAATACCCCTCACACAGTAGTCTTTTTGTAAAGATTGGATGAAAGCCGGGCCCTGGCAGTTTGGGATGGGAAAAAAAAAATAATTGTGTATGGAGACATGAGACAGTAATAACTCACACAGGCTACATTGCTTCATGCCAGATAAAATAAAAATGAAGCCAAGTGAGGCAGAGCTGCTGATGAAGCTAGTGCCATCCATTTTTCCCCACCAATTAGAAAGACCTGTAAGAACAGAATAAAAACCCTTTATACCACACTATTGTTTCCACTCTCTTTACATCTGATCCAGCTATTCTTAAGAAGAAATATAGTTAATACTCCTAGGAGAAACTATTTTGATTGGATGAGCACACAGATCTGGACTAGGTGATCAAAGTAGAAATCTTTGGTGTAGGGAAAAAATAATCAAAAACTGTGGTTTGAGGATAATCTGCAGGGAGCTACCATCCTCTGAGAGCCAGCTGACAAGACGTATTATAAAGCAGAAGGATGATTGTGGGAAAAAGAGATATCTTTTATTAGCAAGCTTTAAGGGCTCTGGAAGTTCTTTCCAAGACTCAGATCCATGCACGCATGCTTATGCACACACAATCTTTTACATATTTCAGATTTGCTATTTCTTTAACCTAAAATAGATCTTCCAGAACCGTTATAAGCGCATGAAAAAAATATAAGAAAAACAAGCCTGTAAAGGGCAACTTAATGTGCCTGTGTTTTAAAATAAAATTGTACTTTTATTATTAATAGATGTATGATTCCACTGTCTTCAGCATTGTCATAGCTGATGAGATCATGAAAGTGAAATCTGCTAGAAACTGTAAAATAAATCTTATTAGGGTAGATATATTGTCCTTGCTGACAAAAAGGCAACAAAAATAAACAACTGTTTCATCTTGAACGTAGCTGAAAAAATCTCACAGTTGTTTTAACTTCCACTGAAGTTCTTGCTGTTTCTATTCAAATAATAACATATTTGTAAATTGATATATAAAAATCTCTTTAAACCTTTTATACAATGAGCATAGAGCTTTAATTTTAATCAATTTGAGCACATTTTGTACTCAAAGTTCCTTCATATTCTTTGCATAATATACACATGTAAACATATACATTTTAAGTGTGCATAAACACGCAGAGACCAGGATCCATTGAGTATAATTCAGAAGTATATAATCACAATTAAATATATTTCATACAACTCTCCAAGACACAGAAATCAAATGTCATATAAAATAAATATTCATGAAAGGGCATTCAAGATTCCTAAAATGATTAATGTCACTGCACCACTATAATGAATTAAAAAATAATAATTATAAACTTAAAAAAAAAGTAAGAAATTCAGTATAATTCTATATAAGGTTGAAAGTACAACCACAATTATTTTAAAAATGTTCCTAATACTTTCCTAATCAGTTATCTTACTATTATAATCAAAACATTCTTTCCAGAAATCTTTCTTAAGGTAAATAAAGTAAGGCTTGAGCTGCAAAGCTGTGATCTCAACTGAAAATTATAAATAGCATTCATATATTTCATTCAGAATCATCATACAGATGTTTTCATGTCTCCTCTGTATTTTAAGTGACTTTTAATGATCATTTCTGTTACTGCTGAAAAATTGAAAATTAATAAGAGCTTCTAGACACATTTCACCACTTTCTAAGAGTCTATAGGGAGGTAGAGAATCTCAAGCTAATGAAGTGAGTAGGAAAAGGTTTTTCTAATAGCACAAAATATTAGGATAGAAAGTATTGAAGTATTGCTCTTAGATACCTTCAGAGAAAAAGGACCGACCAGTGAAAATCTGACAAAAAATCCAGTTAATCAATAGTTACATGAAATATCATTACTTGTGACTATTTAGGAATATAAAAGGACATCTAATGAAATGCATTTATCACCAGTATCTCTTTGTTTTTATTTATATAACTATTTGAATTGCTATGTCAATCTATATATATATATCTTAAGAGATATTAGCTATCTATTTTTTTTTAATCAGCAATTTCATGAAATCACCCAGGAAAGGTTTTCTGGAGACCCAATATTTGGCTTTTTTGCAAATGATTCTTGCTTTCAAGCCCATGGTTTAAAATTTAGATTCTTTGATCACAGGAGGTCATGAAAAGGAACTGGAGCATTTCTCATGCGAGGAAAGGCTGAGAGAGCTGGGACTGTTCAACTCGGAGAGGAGAAGGCTGAGGGGGGATCTGATCAAAGCATATAAATATCTGAAGGAAGGGAGGGTGTAAAGAAGATGGAGACAGAGTCTTCTCAGTGGTGTCCAGGGCTGGACAAGAGGCCATGGGCAGGAAGTTCTCTCTGAATCTTAGAGAAAAAATCTTTTATGTGAGAGTGAATTCACTGGAACCCAGAGAGTCGCCATCCTTAAAGATACCCAAAGGCCATTTAGGCACAGTTCTGGGCACCAGTGCTAGGTGACCTTGCTTGAGAGGGAGGTTAGATCAGATGCAGATAGTCTCCAAACATCCGTTCCAAACTCAGGCTTTCTGTGCTTCCGTGAATATACCCTGCTGGCTATAACATACATTTCAACAGCTAACAGAATGGCCTATGTATCCTGCAGCAAGTACAAACAGTGTAGCTGGTGCGAACACAGGGGAATATGAGTGCAGATATGCCCTACAGAATCCTTCAGAATATTTATTTAAATGTTACTATTTCCCTGTCAACTAACTTTTTCCTTTCTATGTTTTTGGAAAGCCCATAAAATGTTACCACATTCATCTGAAGCCCTTCAATGTATGCTTAAATATCCTTTTGCAGTATTCACTCGTTTCTCATTTCAATTTACCTTAAAACCTGACAGGATGTACAGAAATGAGGTTCCATGTTGTTTATTAATTCACTTTTAAATATGTCATTTAAACTAACTCTTAGACCTGAACCTCACCTTTCAGATACACAGCCAGGGTTTGATAGTTGCAGTTTTTATAAGGTGAAAAGATTTTCCTAAAGCTTTCTGCAGCTGCAGCACTTCTAAGCACGTTCAACAGCAAAGATGCAAACACAGAACGTTTATGAGCCCCACGTTCCCTGGCTGTATAATTAAATTGAAGCATTTCAGAGCTTCAAAAACACCCGTCGTACCCTCCTCGCATAGTGCTGTTTCTATTAGTTTCTAAAATAGAAATAGGTGGTAAAATGTCTCTGTGCCAAGTTTAACAGCATTTCCCAATGCCAAGGGCTGGATTTCGCACTCCCCTCCTAGCCCTACACGAGTGGAGCCCCAGCTCGCTGCTGTACACCCCGCACGAATGCCGTGCCCAGAGCCGCACGCGACTGCTAGCGGCCGGGCAGCAGGGAGCACGGAGGGAGCAAGCCCTGTATGCGCCAGGCTGGTGGCACGAGAACTAGTCCCGCTCTTTAAGAACCAAACGTGACTCAATATTGCGTTTGCTGGTGGCATAGGACCATCAGGACTATTCTAGCACTGTGATAATACTGAGAAAAGATCTGGATGAGGCAATTGCAAAGCTAAATTAAGAGAGGGGAAGAAAATCTTTCTTCCTTATTTTTCCCATAGGTCATACATTACCTCTCAGACACTCCCAAATTGCAAGTGGCTTTAGTAGAGCACTCATAGCAGTGTAGATACCTACCAGGCTCACCTTACTCACGTGTGAGTTTAGACCACTAAAGCTACTAATAGATAATTTTAATTCAGGCAGTACAACATATCCTCCCATGCCTTGTTCTTGAAATAGTGAAATCATCTTTCCTCAGACTTTCCCAGGAGATTCAGTTTGATATTGGCATCCAGTATTTCAGGTCAAACAATTAAGAAGATTTGGCTAACACATGAAATGGAGTCTTTGTACAGACAGGTTTATCTAATCACAAGACAATGTTACCTACCATAGTTCTGTGAGCATTTTAAACAGAAATACAATAACTATCTTAAGCAAAAACAATCCCAACAAACTTTGAGTAGTCCAAAATCTACTCAGCAGCTTTCTTTTCAAGAGATGGACACATCAGCAAGCATTAATACCAAGACCTGATCATGAAGATGATTTGTTATGAACAATATTTCAAGTCTTTCAAAAGGACCGAAATTCCATTTAGCAGGATAGGTAGAGCACATATAGAAGGAATTATTAACCAAGCCTCTGTAGCATTTTAAGAGTAGTTTGGAAATTAATCTACGTAGCTGTCACCTATAGAATCATGTGTCAAGCAGGAAAATTGCGAGGGCAAATAATAAATTGACTGATTAGGACTTACAAGAAATTCTTACCAAAAGAAAGCTCATGGGCTCAGTAACAATCCCAGGTGATTAATAATCTAAGGAAATACTGCAGCTGCTTGATTTTTCCGGCTAACACATTTCGTCCATGACAGCCACAGGTGAGCCTATGTAGGAAAAGAACATCCAGAGCTATGTGTGTATCACAGCCGATCCTTATGGGGCATGTTATAGCTTCATTTCCGTATTCAGCTGTGTTGAAATCCATATTTACCAAGGAGAGTCTGAGACAAAAGGGATACAGGTCATATTGTACCGGCTTGTCTTTTTAATAAGCTCTTAGCATGAATTCAATACTTCTACAAATAATTACAAGGACAGAAACTCAAAACCAAGTATTTGGTCAGAATATGTGTCTATCAGTATTGAAAAGCATCATTAAAGGAGTTCGTTTTGCCAATTTTCTGGCAATTTTTTAAAGATTCTGGAAGTCTGTAGAAAAAAGAAATGTGAGGTCTCTGAAACGAAAAAAAAAAACATAACTTTTTCCATTGATTTTTTTTTTTCTGTTCAATTCCATTTTCTAACACAAAATGAAAAATCAGTATGGAATAAATGTTTATATTTTTCATAATTGTTTCTCATACCCTGGTGTAACAACTGGAATTTTATTTCTGGACAACATACTTCTTCAAGACAAAATTAACCAAGATCTTGGAGTCTTGAAATTCTCAGAAAACAGGCATATTTCTGTGCACATGCATACAAATTGCATACATATATTATATATAAATATTTACATACATTAAAATACTTATATTTTGATTTGACAAATTTAAACTTATATTCTTCATCTTTGAGGATATGAAAAGAAAGGTGCTTTTTGTGTCTAGCTCCTCACTAACAGGTTTACCTTCAGCCTGTGTTTAACTGTTCCGGTGGTTCTAGTCGATTCACCAGTGGTTCTAAGACAGAAGCAAAGTTTCTCTTTGCACATTCAGACCTATGCAGTATCTACATAAGCATCCTCTAGAAGTGTGTAGTTCTCTGGAGACCTTCTCTAGGTGTCCCCGCTTGAACAGGCAGGGTGGACCAGAGGATCTATAGAGGTTCCCTCCAACCTCAGCCATTCTGTGATTCTGTGTGTGTGATTCCCATAGAATGGGAAAGCTCTCTTGTAAATAAAACAAAACAAAACTTGGGAAAAGTACTTTTGCATAGAAATAGAAAAGAAATAGAAAATGAGGGAATAGCGAAAGTAAGAGAAGCCATATGATCAACGGGATTTGTGAGAATGGTGTAGTAAATATGTGATGAGCATTTCAACCAACAACATAGAGCAACAATTCCAACCCTTGCAGTAAGATGTGAGTTGTCAGTGCACCCACATGGAGTCTGAATGCTTGTACCCAACCTTTCAGGGAGGTGTGTACCCATATTTGTGCCCAAAGCTGACAGGTCTGCCAGTATGCACCCAAGGAACTGCCACAGAAACACACTGAGAAGCAAACCTTAACATGGTCAGTGGGGGCTGCAGGCCTCTGTTTGGCTCTGGAATATCATCAAGCAGAAAATATCTCTAAAAATGTAGACCTGCCTGCTTTGTCACAGCTGTGATGTAAATTGAAATTACTCTAAGCTAGGCACATTCTGAACTGGAATTTCAGCACCTCACTTATCTCAAGCAAAATGTAATACTGGCAACTAAAAAATAAACATCTGACAATTCAAATAGACTGTAGAAATAATGTCCTGAAACACAAACACCTTCTGACAGTTTAGGGATTCTAGGCAGAGCTGGTAGCAACCACTGCGGCTCAGTTGCCCAATGCCTACCATTATAAGATGCTGTCGTATTTATAATACTTTGCCAAGCTTTAACCGTTCAGCTTGAATTTTCCCAGACAAGGTATCTGTCTGAGGCTGACTTATTTTGGAAAGTTTAATTAGAATGGTTCAGTCATCCAGTCACTTAGAGGAAAGCACAATGTTTTGATCCTACTAAAATATAAATAAATCCTACAATAGCTTTGCTGAGAAGTTCTAAGATGCTTTTGCCTTGGAAAGGGAACTTTGGTACTGCTTCAACACTGACAAAATGCTATTTGATGTCCTCCCACTAAAAAAAAAGAAAGAAAAAAAAAAGATAAGTAAGTTTGGCCAAGACTTAAATTTCAGAAAAAAAAAGATGTTTATGCTTTGTAGATGAATGTTCAAGACTGGTAGCTAAACTCTGGCAAGATCTAATTTTCCTTCATTCTCCTCCATCAAGCTGTGGCAAACTGTCATGGGGAGGCAGTTTCCCTGATAACGAGCCTTCATTAATTAACAGCTTAGAGCTCAAAGCCACCATTGCACAGTTGAACAGCAAGTAAGTTTCTGTCCAATAAGAGTATGAATTAGAGGCTCCATACTGAGTTTACTGGTCTCAAACAAAAAACATACAGGCAACTTCACAAGATTTTGAATCAAAAATCCAGCATGGATCGACTCCCACTAAGAAATGGGAGTGGATTAACACAGTGCTGTTCCTGAGCTTAATTCTGACATCTCTCTAGGTCATTATTAGCTTGGGCCCAGAATGTTGCTAACACTGAAGCAGCTACGTGGTTTCCAGGTCAGGGATTGCTGTATATGGCCAGTTTGAAGTTTGCACGGAAAAATTCAAGAGTCTGTTCATATAGCCATGAAGGCTCTTTCAGCTACTACGTGGCCAATATCCTTGTGGAGTTTTGTTTCAGTCACTTTTGCACCTGCCCTATGGGGCATATATGAAAGGGAGAAGTTGAAGGAGCCTTTATCCAACATCCTGGAAACAAAGATGTTCAAATTAGTTAATTGTACTGCATTCTGATGGAGACATTTTAAGATAATCATCAGAGGGTGTTTTCATCAAAGCACTGAAGAAAACCATCTTTCCTCATGTGCATGTTCATCTTGAATGAGGTTTTGCACTCAGCTAAATTATTTGCACTTGTCTTGCTTCTGAATTTCTTCTGTGAAGTTCAAATACCAATCTGAGTTTTTCAGAAGATACGCTTCAATTCAGCCACAAGTTAGTAATGTGGATCAGTACTCACTGGATTAGATTCTGTCACTTAATATAATGTTGACCAAACTAGATGTTTTTAGAGTTGTCTAGTAATTTAAAAATGAATGATTATGAAATTGTTCTTCAGTTTTATAATGAGACATGATTGAAAGTGAAATATAGTCTTGAGCACTGTGTAAGAAAGCTTTACTTCATTGGCATCTTCTCTCTATAGAGCATAAGAATCTTAGAAACAAATGTTCTCTTTCTAACTAGCTAAAAGGCAGAAAAACGATCTCTCTTCCTTTCTCACAGGAATAATATTCCTAGACCTCTTTTCTTGGATCTTTTCTTCAAGAAAAGTCAATAGGAAATCTTGCCTCTTGGCTGCCACTGCTGTCGCCACACTACCATTCACCTGAAAAATGTTACTGCTTTAGTGATTTACTAGACAGGAAAAATGTGGATTTATTGTTTTCATCATAGTTCTGCTGTAAGGTAGTTTTCTAGTAAAAGTGTGACATTACTTCGATGCACAGTGGTACAACATGACAGGAAATAATTCATGTCAAATGACATTAGACATAAGAGGTCAGAGGTAGAATTTTGTCTCTGCTGTATGCTTTGCTAGTTAATTAAAACCTTCTAGACAGTCAGGACCTGCAAATGTGCAATAGCATCCCAGAAATCTACAAAGCTAGAAACAAACAGTTTCTGAGGAACTGGTTGCAGTCACATAATCTGGGCCAGCATTTGAAGGTGTCATTTAGCAGCACCATCATCGCTGGCTTCAACATTCACTGTAGTTGCTGATGAGCCTGATTTACCTGAGTTCATATAATTGCAGTATTTTCTACACTGACTACTGGTTGAAAGCTAGCATACTCAGCGAGAGGAATCAGAGAGAGAGAAGGAAGAGAAAACCATCAGCTAGCTGATTCAGAACTAAACGGTGGTGATCTCGACCTAAGGGGACAGAGCCATCTCTGTGTGTTAGTTTTCCTCTAGTAAGCTGAAGAGCCAGAGATGTGTGTAAGCAATGGAAACTCTTTGTAGATCATTCCAAAGAAAACCAACATGGGAGAGAAGATCTCAGCCTCATCCATAGGTAGATCTTTTGCCAAATCTTGCATTGAAGGGTGTAAGCAGACTGGGAAAGGGTGGAGACTTTCTGCTCCTCAGAAGGGAAAAACTTTAGAAGACTGGCTATAATAGAGTCTCTGTACTTCAGATGACTGAGGAGAATAGGGTACAAGCAGGATTCACATGAGCTGCTGGGATCAGCAGTTCTGGGAAGCCTTTGCCAATGTCTTAAAAAGGAAATCCAATCATGTGGAGGCACCACTAATTCTGAACTACTTTGTGTTGTGCAGCTAGAGGCCAAGCCAAGTCTTTGAAAATAGAACTCGATGGGACTACAACCTTGTAAAAATTCAACATCATCACTATAGGAAAAACAGCAAAGTATTTGTTTTACAGGGCTTGTGCAAATAAGGATTCTGTCATATGACAGGCAGCTTTTCCCTGGAGAAGATACCAAGTGGTTATTTTTTAGTCTAATATCCACTAAAGTAAACCAAAATCTTTTGTAAATACTGCATAAAGCCACTGTTCTCTCAACAGTGAGCACTAGGTTAATGCCTCTAACAAACCTGCTTAGTTTTCCCCCACACGAATACCCAACATGCCCGTGTCTCTGCTCAGAGCTCGATATCAAACACTCAGGACACGCTTTCCATAGAAGCAACAGTTTATCTCCTGAATATATGCAAATAGTTGAAAAATCAGTGCAAGTTTAAAAATATAATTTTCTGTTATCAACATTATGTCAGACATTCACTGAATGTCTTACTGGGAACTCAGGCTGGGAACAGGCAAGGACAAGCTCTTGCCTTAGATTCAATATGTATAGCATCTATAATGTTTTGTAAATCAAATATCATCTGCTTTGAATTTCTTTAGTAATCAATTTCCTGCTCAGCATTGCTACAAACATTCAGAGCTCTTCCTCAGTTGAAGTTTTCACCTGATATTAAAAGGTACTTTCATAGTGTGCAATTTTGGAAAAATCTGGAGCTATATTCTCATTTTAAGGACATGCTTTCACCTTCTTCTACTTGTCAGAGAGCTTAAGCACATGTTTGGAGTTTAATAGCTTTGTGTTAAGCATAGTCTTCAGTGCTTTTATGAAAGTAAAACCTTATAACTTAAGCCTGGTATAAAGTTTCAAATCTGTGTGACATGCACATAAGCCTAACTAGCATAGATATAACAAATAAAAGTCTGCAAGGATGGTACAGGATAAGCATCAACTTGAAACAGAGATACTACTGATTAAAAAGAGAAAAATCAAATTGTTTCCTAAAAGTAAGTCAGGCATAATAAAATCAAGAAAGAATCATAAAGTATCAAGTTCCTAGGAGCTGACCCTTTTGTTTTCCACAACTAGGTTGGCAGCAATGAAAATGAAAGAAAATAGGAAGAAAGACACTCACTGGCATATTTTTACTGAATAACAAGAAATGTGTTCCATGCCACAGAGCACAAATCCCCTGATGAGGTACAATCAAAATTAAGGAATGAACACTAACCAGAAAGATCATGCAGCTGTGTGCTGAGCAATTTCAGAGATGACTGAAGAGGTGAAAGATTTATTCAAGATTTATAATAGATGTCCTTACAGAAACATTGTATTTAATAATATATACATACATTTAAATACACTTTATATATTTAATAATAATACACAGAAATAAAATAGAAATAACTACTTTAATAAATCTGCTATGCATACAGAATACAAGTTCAAATCCCAGAAGTTGAAAGTGTTATATCTAGACTAGAGAAAATGATGCTTTTATACCATATAGATGCCTCTCATATAGTGTTGAATGCTGATTAATGCGTAAGGACTTATCATAATAATACATAATAATACATAACTATTCATAGTGAGAAGAAAGTGACCAGGAAATAGAAAATATTTGGGAAGAATAAAGAAAGCAAATAGGAAAAATACAAATTTTATATGTCACTACACTGAAAGTTACAGATGAACATTCAGTATATTAGAATTTCCTGTCTTAAACACACTTGTTTTCTCAACTCAGGTGCATCGCAGTATTTCTTGTTGTTTTCCTGTTGTATTCCAAAAAAATGGAAAGACCAATTCGGCTTTTGAAACCTGTAAATTATTTGAGACTCTCAGTAGAGAGGGTTAGTCAAAAACCTCACAGGAAAATGTTCTTTGCTGAAAATTTTATCGAATTATCAGAGCATTTAGCAACCTATTCTTCATTTTCAGGGTATGTTCACATTTTCTTACCTATGTATTATTTTATCAAATCTTGTGTGGCACCATCTTTCCAAGAAATAGTTGTTAAATTTTACATTTATATTTGTTTTCTGCTATTTCTTTTCCATATTATTAAATTCAAATTTCAATTAAAATACAGATAATTATTGTGAGAAAACACGACTTCCATTACTATTGCCAGTTTTCAACCGTTATATTTCTTGATAAATCAATTGCTTTTTTTTCTGAATACTAGTCAGTGAATAAGTACATTTTATTAGGCCTAAACTTAATTATTATTAAATAACTTTTATATATATAATATATATATAAAATACATATATATATATATCCTGATTTTTTAGTTTAGTGTAGCGGGATCCAATTTGAAAGTAAAGTCCTAACAGCAAGAAGACATTATTCCGAGATAAATGTCAAAATTATGGCTTCTAATTCCAAAGGAGATGATGTATCACAGGTTCTCACTGTTTCTCATGCAGCAGCAGTCAAAAGAATCCCTGACAGAAAATCGGTGAAAATGAATGATTTTTTTTTAATGATCCTTTTCATTCTAGCTATTAGGTGAAGATTTTCTGCAATGAATGAAGCCATTGTTGATGTGTCCTTATATTTCTGGGAGGTCGGAGTTTTTTAGGGGAAGTTATAGAGACCGGAGAGGGGAGCAGTGTTCAGGATGAAAACACATAGCTTCAAAAGCAGCAGAACAATCTGCTCATATATAAATAAATACAGTGGGTCCTTTCCTTAAGAAAACAGGTACAATAAAACAAAGAAATTGTTATTTGTCTAAAAGAATACCACCCACTAAGACAACCAAGCAGTTCTCTCCACCATAGATCTGACTTCCTTACAACCTGGCCCTGTGTCAAAAGAATAACCTTGGTTAAAAAAAAATCTAAACTCTATCCTCCACGGTGCATGAACATACACAAACCAGCTATTTACAAATGCTCAAGGAAGTTGTTGACAATGTCCTGAAAAGGTACGGTTTAAGTCTCGCCAGGTGGAATTTCTATAGAGTTACCTTGGACAAAGTCTTCAGAGAATCAGACCTTGTCTGCACCGCCCAAGCAGCATATGTGGTCATAAATGAGGGACATATTGCTGGTCATGAGTGCCCCACAAAAAAAAACACTTTTCTGGCATATCGATGTCTCTGTCAGAACTTGTCCCCTTTCCAATATGCCGCACCAGGCTGGAGTAGGGCTGCTGTAAAGATACTTTGCTCCTTCACAAGTGGTTGGCTGTAGCAGTGACTAGTCTTAGGTCTAGGGTCAACCTTAATAAAATCCTGGCTGAGAGATACGCTCATGTCTTATCCAGATAGCTATAAAGCAGAGCAGAGTTGCCAGAGAGATAAAAGAAAGAGAAGAAACCCATTGTTGTGCTGAGGCAGAATTCAAGGTGTGAGGATGGACTGCAAGGAGACCTGCTTCATCATTTAAAAAAAAAGTCAAAATACAAATTTTGAAACATTTTTTACCTTTGCTCCATGGGCTCAATTAATTTGATTCAAATGTGCTATAAATGGTTTTTGTTTGGTTCAAACTGAAAAAAAATCAATTTGTGAGTATGTGTGTGTGAGTGTATGTGTGTATAAGATACAACCATAAAAGCTAGATTAGCATAAGGCTGAAATTTAGCTTTAAAGACCATGCAGTACTCATTTATGTGCCATTTTACAAACTGGCAATTACACGATCCTGGATGGCTCTGAGATAATTCTGCCAAGTGAAAGCACCCATATCTTTGCAAATAACAGGGATCAACTCACAGTTTTACAAGGTAAATTGCACATATCCATCCAATTTGTAAACCTACCCAAGTGCTTGAATTTTCAACACATATTCTGTTTTATAAAGCTAACAACTCAGAGTAGGTATGGTTTCTCTTTCTCTTTCCCTTTCCAGATCCCAGATGCTCTTCCAGGTAAAAGCAAGAGAGCCAGGCCCTGGCAATATTGACTATTGATCCAGCTGTACAGAGTCAGATTACTTGGAAAACAAACCTTCAATTTTTCACTCGACTGACGCTGCGAGGCAGTTGCTTTTAGGATCATTACCCTTGTCTGTAAAACAGAGGAATGTGAGAATGTGTTTGAGTAAATTTTGAACCCATTTGAACTTTGTGGGTTTGAAACTTACTCCTAGAGTCAACTCATTGCTTTCCACGAACACATCACCTCCACAGTTAACCGGGACATTCACTCCAACACTCTGTGGTTTAGCTGATCAATAAATCATCCATAAATCACCATAATGCTGTAATGAGTGTCCCGAGAAATGCCCCGTTGCCAGCGCCTTATCATATCTGAGAGGCGCTTTAAGGTAGGAAAATCCGTGAGGCACATGGCGCCCTCATGATATTAACTGACAAGGAATTTATGCCACTCATGCTAGCAAGGGATGCCATACCTCTGTCTCTTTACCACAGAAACTCTGCTGTGAAACATATAGGAACTTATACAGTGTTTGGATAGAGAGGGATTTAAGCTTAGGGGACAGAAGTTGGACAAAAAAACAACCATAAGCCAACAGGAGGAAAATAAGCACACAGCTTTTCCACACAAATGAAAGTTTCCCNGGAAAATAAGCACACAGCTTTTCCACACTCATAAGTTTCCTTTTCATTCATCTCTGCCACACAGTATTCAAGAGAGAATTTGTATAAGAGGAGTGTTAAAGGTAAGAGCAGGCCTAACCTATGTGAATTGTAGCACCCAAGTATCAAGAGTGTGGGCAAGTCTGACATTCTGGTTATGAAAAGAGATCACAGACACAAAAGGACATATTGATGGATATGTCAGGTGAGAAAGGTTTTCTTCTATCCATGTTTTTCTTCTTTCACATCTAGTTAATGCAAGCTTAGTTTCTGCAATGAAACTGCCCTTTCCCCTTGCTTTTTAAAGTTATTAATGAGTTGTAGCATTTCTTTGAGGATTTGGGAGCTCTTTGAGAACTGAGAGTCTCCCATATCTCAGCATGCCAGATCACCCAGGACTGGTTTTCACTGGACATTACATTTTAAGCTTTTTTTTTTTTTTGGGAGAGGACGTCAACTCAGAAGGGACACTCCTGGAATCTCTATTTTGAAATATAAAAATAGATATTTTGAAATATGTTGTAATAGAAATTAAATGGATAGAGTTGAGGTGGCATACTGCAACCTTTTTTTTTTGTCACATTCTTCAGAGTTCTATTCTGTTAAACCAGATCAATGTGAGAATCATGCCTACTTTCTAGCATAAACCTGTCCCCTATGGAGATTGAGATCTCACCCAAGCTTCAGTTCCATCAACTACCCATCCTAGATTTTTTATCCATAAGAGGTATCTATGT
Organism: Crypturellus undulatus; assembly: GCA_013389825.1. Taxonomy (NCBI): domain Eukaryota; kingdom Metazoa; phylum Chordata; class Aves; order Tinamiformes; family Tinamidae; genus Crypturellus; species Crypturellus undulatus. The sequence continues at coordinate 185,196 of VWPW01024256.1, read as the reverse complement.
CTGTTCTATCTATCAGTGCCTTTTAAAGACTAAAGAAAGAAAAGCAAAAATGAAGAGGGAAGGAGAAAAATGTACTTTAAAAAAGCAGGCTTCAGAGATGGAGAAAGTCAGTCTCAGACAACAAAGTAGGCTTTAAAATCAAATACATGAAATAAAATATTTGGCTGGTCTCAGGTATGCTGAGCACACAAAATGTCCTCATAAAACACTGTGACAATATGAACTCTGACTCATGAAGTTCTGGTTTTAAATTAGCGATGGCTGGAAGGTGGGAAGGGGTGCATTAGATGAGGATCACTGTATTAACCCGCTTTCAGAGACAGAATACTGGACAATGCAGACCTCTGGTCTGACCCTGCACTGCACCTCTTAACTTTTTAAGACCTGAAAGTGGTGCATGACATAAATCCAAGCAGCAAGGATTTAAACAGAAGTGGCCAGAGTGTCTAGATACTTGGATCTACTAGAAAGTGTGTGATCAAAACCCAAATCCCTGCTGAGGAACCAAAACTGATGAGATCAGTCCAGACACAGGGCTTTAATTCGGCTCAGCTTTCACACTACAAGTTGTAAAGTAATTTATCACTGAAGAAACCCACATATTTGTATCGCATTAGCAGAAATTTCCCATGAATAAAACAAAGGTTTTTATTTTGAAACTTTCCTTCAAACATAAGAGGTCTCATAGTATTCTCCCGTCCCCCATAAAGTGAAGAACAAAGATTAATTTTCAATTTATGCAGTAATTTTTACAGTCAAGCGTAACAAATAATATAACATATTTTCCAGATGTCCAGAGTTCCAAGACACTATTAACGGGACTAGGCTGCCCTCTTTTGTACAGAGAGAGATCTGCACTTGAATGTACCATTGCAGACTGAAAAACACATGAGGCTGCTGTGCTCTCTATGGAGGGAGTGGAGGTATAAAATGGCAATTCTTACACCAGAACTAATCAAATGGGGCAATAATGTTACTATGTAAAGTTGACTCTGTTGGTAATCAACATATTTTGACTTTGATAGCAGTTCCCTCCTTCACTCTGCACAGTTTATCCACAAACCCACTTAGATTCAGAGGCTGAAATATATCCTACAGAGCTGAATATGTTTCTGCTTTAGAGGCAGACTGGAACTTTAACTGTGCCTTGGTTGTTCTTCCTTCAAGCTTTGTTCCCCTCCCTCCATACAACCATACAGTAAAATCTGTCAGCTATGTATCTGTGTTAGCAGCCTCCTGAATCCTGCCCCACTATGTGCTTGCAGAGTAACAGGAACGTCCATGAACTGAGGCTTTTGTCCCCTTCTTCCACAACCCTTCTTTCCCTGTTGGATATACTAAAAAAAAAAAATAGTGTATGCTAAGATCTTCTTGCCAGTCATGGTAATTTCATGACTAGCCCTTGACTAGTTTTATCTTGGATAAGGGGAAAAATCCCAGGAGTTACAGCATTTCCTCTATGGTAGATATATGATATGTTACTACTGCTATGTCTTAAACCTCCTCTCTAGTCAACCCGTTTTCATTAGTCTTCTAATGACTGAATGATTGAATGGGACTTCAAATGTTGTTAAATGTCTGGTAGAAGAAGCAGACATAGCAAGACATTAAATCCATCCCAAAGATGAATGTGTGCTACTGAATGAAATTACTGTATAAAATAATCAATGAGCCTAAATCCCCTGAATTTTTCAAGCAAGAGTGGGAGGTCCTTGTTTTGAGGGTTTTTTTATTATATTTTTTTGGTCCTGTCTAATGCCCTGCACAACCAGCTGTGGCACAGGGGTAGAAATATTCACATACAAGACACACATAGGTAAAGAGGAGCAGTGAGGTCACTGTATCGGGCAATAAAACAGAACCTGGATTTCACACCCCTAAAGACTTGGCCAACAGGGCTGTGGAAACTTAGTGATAATAGGTCCTTGGCAGATACCTCCCACCTTGAACAGAGGGAGCCAAAAAGGAACAGTGGGGTCACAGTTCCTTCTGGTCTTCTAAGGAAGAAAATGCAGTCTAAATGTAGACCTGCTTTGAGATAATATGAATAAGCCAGCAAAAGCTACAGAGAATATTAGATGTGAATCTTCTCCCTGGGTAAAGAACCACACACAGCCCTCCATTTTCCCTAACAACAGTGTCAATTAATGTTCTGTATGGCTAAGCATTTGCCTTAACCACACTGCTTGTAATTAGCAGTGTCTGTTAATACTAGGCATCTGAGACCTGCACGGTTTGAGTAAAAAGTGCCAGGGCTCAAGTGTTTATGAGCAGTTCATATACAGCAGGAAATTTCTTGTTTTTCTTGAACAGTTGCCCTGCCTCTACTTGCCAAAAAATGCACGGTGAATAGTCATTACCCAGTTTAATAGAGATGTGGGCTAAAATTTCTGCTACCTGGTTTTACACATAGGCTGTGGTTAGAGGGGAAAACAGAGAAAAGTCTCATTGCCTACATGTTGGCATGCAATTTAAGTGAAAGCAAGACGTTTAAATGAATCACTCTATGTCTACCATCTTAAAGTAGGCTTTTTCATTTCTTTGCCCTGGTTTGGATTAACGATAAATGGGAACAAATCCTACATATTCAACCATTACCAATTTGGGAGGAATTTGAGAGCTGGTACTGCTCAGCTGGCAGAGAGCTGGTACTGCTCAGCCTGCAGAAAAGAAGGCTGATGGGGATCGTGAACTTTCAGTTGAACAGTGGAACGGATTGCCCAGAACAGCTTGGAATAGGTTGCCCAGACAGTTTGTGGAGCCTCCATCCTTGGGGATATTCAAAACTTGAGTGGATATCACCCTGGACAACCAGCTGTAGGTGATCTTGTCTGAGCACAGGGCCTGGACCAGGTGACCCCCAGAGGTCTCTACCCACCCCAACTATTCAGTGATTCTGTAATAAGACTGTTCAGATGAATTTTGTCTTTCATATATATCTCTAATTCTGATTGCTAGCATAGATTTTTGTTCTGATAGTTTTGTCTTACAACAAAAATAATTAAAATGAAGTAGCTGTGTCATCTCCCTTTCTTGTCTTTGTGCTGTATCTTAATTGGCTTCCATACCTATTCCATATTTCAGAAAATAAAGGTTTTCTGAAAAGCAATATAGTCTATAACTATCTCCATTTTACAAAACTCAGCTTTCCATTAGCAGATTATCTATCTGGTAGAAATAAAGTCTACATAGAAAAAAGAGGGTTTCTTGATTTCTATTTCTTGCATTATATATTGGGATATTTGCAGTTGGTCTATTTTGATAATTTTAAATAAAGTGTATCATACTTCATGCACTGAAACCAAAGAATAGATTTATTTCCCACAAGTTTTACCAAAATTTGTTTTAAGTATGGCCAGTGTGGCCACAGATATTGAGAGGTTTATGTTTGCAACAGCACAGAGGGAAATAGAAGGCATCGATGTGGTACTAAGGAGTAAGTGGTCCCCTCACAGATGGGGTAGTGGTGTAAAAATACATATTCCCTGCTTCAAAGAGCACTAATCAGAAACAATTTCAGGCTATTAATGTTGACTCCTAGGCAAGCCAGGCATCTTCCACAGAATACCTCAGCGCTGGAGCAAAAACAAAAATCACAATTAAGAGAAAATTCCGAGAGAAGGAGTGAAAGAAAGAGGGAAGGAAGGAAGGAAGGAAGGAAGGAAGGAAGGAAGGAAGGAAGGAAGGAAGGAAGGAAGGAAGGAAGGAAGGAAGGAAAGGGAATTTTCTCCAGAAACACAGCCAAAGTAAAATATTTTGGACATCTCGAAATGTTGATGCATTTTCATGATGTCTTTTCTCTGTCCACCATTTGCAACAGAAAACCAATCCTGTTTTCTGTCTTTGTAATGGAAAGCTATGTATAACCTCTTTATAATACAAAAAGGAACAAACAGAAATACGTCACGGCATTTCCTAGACGGCTATCTAGAAATACACTACTGAGGCCCAGCTGATTTGTGCTCCTTTCCAGCCCAGAGGCAGTATCCTCTATGGAAGTCTTCCCTGCACAAATGGGCGTTCTCTCCCTGACACAGGGCCTGAATGATGACTTCATGGTCATGGAGGTATCATCTGGTGAGTGGTGCAGCTTCTCCCTCATCATTACGGTTGGACTCAGATTATCTTAAAGGTCTTGCCAACCACAGTGATTCTATGAGTCTATACGACATGGATTCATACCACCAAGGAGAGAGTGGGGAGGAATAGGTGCTCTACTATCAGTGTTTGGCATCCCCTCTGGACTGCAGGGAACTCTGAAGATCAGGGCTTGAGGGGAAGCGGGCTGTGAGATAGCTGGACTACAGGAACACGTACAATATCCTTACTTTTTCTGTACATCTATGGAAGCAGCAAAAAAATATAAAAGTTCTTTCATGCAATCTTTCCTTCCTACAATATTCCTGGAAAACAGAGGATGACATGGGAAGGAAAATCCTTGTTAGCAAGAAAAAAAAATCAAGGTATGTTGAAAAAAAAAAGTAAAACCAAACCCAATGGCTCAATTTCTTGGCATAATACATGTATTTTTAATAGTTGTCACAACAACTGCAAAAAGAAGTGTTGGGTTTGCCATTTCTTGCTATAGTCAGATGGAGCCCACATCCTTGCTGAAGATAGATCTTTGTCAGACTCATAATTCAGGAAATGAAAATAGACAAGATCCTGTGATCTATGTGGTCAAGTGAGAGGTGCTAACGTGCCTTTTTCAATGAAAATTGTATGAATCTGAAAGAAATGGGAAGGAAATCGAGACCCAGTCTAACAACAGACAGGACAGATGTCATTTACCCATGTGTTTGGACAGTGAAATTGCTCTTCCCTTTTTCATTCTCCTGCTCCACAAGCAGATACTAAATCTATTGGAAGAGAAAATGATTCCTAAGGTAAACAGTAATACAAGTTGCTTATACTAGCGCAATTAGAGGGTAAAAACTACAAGAAGAAACACTCCAAGTACAGAATATACAGTAAAAGCAAATATTGAACTTAGAAACCTAATTAATCAAAGACAAAAGTAGTAGGGCAGACGAGCTTTTCATTCCTGGTTCATTTGTGACAAGTCATTTCCATCTTAACTCCCTCGTGACTTACGTGAAGCTGGCAGACTTACTACTCTTTTCTCCAAAGCCAGTATTAAAATTAAAGCTCATTTACATTTCCAGCAATGATATTTTGGATAAAACTGCACCCTCCTCCCTGGAGGTGGAGTTTGAATGCTTGATGTACATTAGCAGCTGTTCTGAGAAACCTAAATCGTAGTAGTTGTAATTCATTAGATAACAAAGAGAAGGCTCAGGTATCAAAACACCACTATACACACAACACCACCAGTAAAAAGCCTCTTAGCTTTTAAATTTTCCTAATTCCCCCAGTCTCCTGTTTATAAAGTTACTTCACACAGGGACAGAACCCCCTGGGAGATAAATCTAGTGCTCTCACTATAGATTAAGATCTGGAACGTAGAAACAGATTTTCTTATATATATATATATATGTTGACCACCTGAAAAGCTAGCTTTTCCCAGATGCCAACCTATGACCACTTTTCTGCCTTACCTGTGTAATGTTTCTGAGATGTTCTTTCTGTTGTGCCAGCTAGGGTAGCAACATTTTTGCATTTATGCATTATTTTAAAAATATATAGCATTTAAGACATGGTATTTTATTATATTATTGTATAACATATAAAATTATAAAGATGTTACTGTGAAATTAGAGAATAATTTGGAGAATAATTTTTTTAAGCGATGGGGCAATCAGAACTTTTTCATTATTTGTGTCAATCTTTAGATAAACCACCTTAGATTCAGAAACACCAGGAAACTTTTTTAGAGTGATTCTTCTCCCACCTCAAAATAAAATGAAAATTTTTCTCATTCCTCTACTGCCCTTCCCAAACATGTGGATCAGATGAAAAGGAAGAATGAAAACTGCACGGGTTCAGACTGGTGATTCAGTGCCTTGTATCAAAATAGGCGATTGTACAATGGGATTTAGTATGTTCTGGTGATAAATGTTTACTGAGTCTGTATCTAATCCCAGCATTTTTAAGGAAACTGATTTTGAAAATGCTTTGCTTTTACTAGGGAATGGCTGTTTACAATTTTTCCAAAATTTTTTAATATCCTCTTTCTCATTTTTTCTCTCACCTGAGTGATGGGGTAATGAAACTTAGTACTGATCAGTATTTTAAAGTTCTGTAATAAATCATCTTGAAGAAGTGGTACAAACAAAACAAGCTGTGATGTGCTGTGGCATGAGACTCTTACCTATATGAGTTCAGGCAGAACAACGTTACATCCAGTGGTGAAGTCTGGCTTGTGTGAGTTACTGGTTTAGTCTAACTGAGCAAAAAACATAGCTCTTTTTACCTTAGGTTTCATAAAATAACAAAATACAAGCATCAGACTGCTTAGAATGAGTCTCTTGTGAAGATTACATTCCACTCCCCTTCTTTGCTTGAATTCTTCCAGACTTCGTGAAACAGAAACCAAATGACTGTTTGGGCAAATTACTTCAGCCTCCAGTTAAATTGGCACATGATGGTTGCGCCATTTTCCTCATGCAGCCCAACAGTGTCCCCTTGGAAGGTATTTTTCGACATAAGAACTTCAGTCTCCTCAGAAAAATGCCTTCACATTAGATAAAAATAACCACTGGACATACAGGATCACTCTAAGTTCGAATTATTTTTTTTGCCATTAAGCTTAAACAGGTCACACAATCCCTTCTGCTTTTCCTAAGGTTTTTAAAGACAAGCAGCAGCACTGTTAATACAACAATTGCCCCAAAACGAAGAGGACAAACCTTTTCTACCTAGGTTAAAAATGAAGCACTGGGAAAAAAAATAGAAGAATTTCATAATTACATAAGCTTAAACAAAAGGTGAGCAAATTGCATGCTTACATTAGGAAGGAACCTAGCCTACTACTATGCAGTGACTTGTGAAGAGTAGGTATATCTGGAGGGCAAATCAGAGGACTTCAGTCTCTCTGCTACTGATCTTAGCTTCTATCTAAAATTTATGCCTAAAATTAGGAGGTATGCATATTCCCCATACTTCTAAAAATGAACATACTGCTAGCTGTCACTTTACTAGAAACTGCCAAACCACATTGTAAATTTACAATTTGCTCTGTAAGCACATAATATTTTCACGGAGGCATAAAATCTCAGTGACAAAAATTTTTATTTTTTAATTCTTACTGACTTGAATGGGAAATACAAGTTTTGACACACACAGAGCTTCAGAAGAGTTCATGTAATCACAGTTTTTGTTACTGTTTCACTTATTTCATCATGCATAGGGACAGATTTATATTCCAAGAATCTACTGTCCAGGGATTTTCAGCAGCCATAGTTTCAGGACATGGCAACTGAAGAAGTCAGCCACTAATATCTTGAATATCTGAACACTGAAAACGTTCTTGCCTTTTCCTCCTTTCTTGGATTAAAACTGATAATAATAAACATTCAACTGAGCATTTATTCCGACAGCAGGATTTACTACAGTGGCAGAATGATTGCTTCAGGCAAAGTGTAAATACCAACACATGTAAACAATCACCACTGTGTTTAAGTGAAGAGCAGTCTTGAATTATAATAATTTATTCTGGGACAGAATATGCTTTTACCCCGGGGTCCACTGTAAATGGTAACGCAGAACAGGGATGGAGAGATTGCAGAACTGGAAGGAACTGCACCTCAGAGCCACAAAACTAATACACTGAGGACACGATTTGGAAATAATTTACTTGGTCCCTTACCGGGAAGCACATTACTCCTTTGCAGTTTAGAAAACTGGAAAGAAAACTATGATTACACATTTTCTCAGGCACCCTTATCAGCAAGGCAAGATGAGGAAAGAAGGCTAATCTGCAGTAGCTCAATACTGAAGAATATTTACTGTGATCCACATGTACATCCTGATCCACTTTCCCAGCAGGGTAACCCAGCCTTTCACCTCTGAGTCTTTCATAAGAGACATGAAGTGACATTAGCTGAACGGTCTCACTGCTCACCCCACAGGCGCAATCACAGACGGTGAAGATCGCAGAATCACAGAATGGTTAGCAAATTTAAAAGAGTCTGCTAATGAAGCTGTCAAAGTCTGTCCAGTTCATGCTTATAGAAGAAGTGACACCAGATCATTAGAAAAAAAAAGAAAATCCAGAAAGCCAATCTTCATTTCTCATCTGTATTTAATCTGTGCACCCACAGTGTAAGGAACATTACTTGTTCCAAACACCCAATCTGCAGAGGGGGCTTATAGAGTTTCCTTTATCAGGAAATTACTCTCCAGAATGAGGGACACAATCATAACATGTGAGGGATTGACTTCAAGTGATGGACTATGAGGGTAAGAATAGTGCTGAAGTGTGGCCTTCTTAAAGATGCTTGATTGCTCAGATTTTGAGGAAATAAAGGTAAAAAAAAGTTAGATGTGCTGTCTCTTGAGAACCAAACAGATTCATTTCTGCTGTATTAAAAAAGCTTTTTTTTCACAGCAGTAAAAGTTTTCATGATGGATCATTACTCCTAACATAAACTAGAAAAGCAGAAAGAGATAAAATCTGAATATATTAAACTCTCAGAATGAATCCTATCCCGCTGAAGTCAAAAGGAATTTTGACAGTAAATTTTCATGGAAGTCAGTTTTTCATTTATACATTTTCCAGTCAGGATAGATTTTGGCTTATCAGCACTGAGTTAAACTGAAGAGGTGAAGGTACAAAGGAGACAGCTGCAATTTCTGGGGTGGTTAAGAAGAAAGAACACAGAGACACAGTAATTCTAGGTACCTGGTAAAGCTCACTCTCCCTAAGGGCTGGTACCCCTCTAATACCAGTAGAATTTCCAAGCTGCAGCTACTATCTCTCTGCTGAATCATGCTCCGGACATAGCAAGAAGAAAACACTTGTACATTTTTTTCTTGATCTGACACAGACTTTCTAGGCTTAAGAAGTAGTATGTCCCCTCGTTCGTGTTCAAACTGGAGAGATAAGTTTGAACTTATCTCCTATATGGAGAGATAAGCCTGAAAATGCTACCCAGGATAAGCAGATGTGAGACAAGAAAAGTTGTAATGGGAAAAGTTTTGTTTCTGTCATTCCTATGCAAGGATGAGCAGCTGTGAGACAGGACTAGCAATAATGGGAAGAAAAAATCTTTCTTTCATTCCTGTGCTTAAGGCAATAATGAGAAGAAATATGAAGTGCCTTGCACATCTGCTATGCTGGTCACTGCTGGAAAGTAGCCAGCCTCAGGTCTGCAGGAAAGGATGGGGGTGAGCTCCTACTGCCTAGGCATGCAGTTGAAAATATGCATGCTGCACCGTGCATGACCATGCTCGACTCCTGCCCCATTTGCCAACCCTGCTTTATCACCGCTTTATCATCCTGATTCATTGAAAAGTTGACTTTCATTGATTATTCCTCTGCTGGATTTCGTGATCATCTGAAATCAAGGCAGTTTCACTTCTCTCCTAGCCATGTTATTTGGGTATAAAATTACTTGTTAGCAGTAATTATGTACATTGTGTTTATTCATTAAAACAAAAATCAGAAAATTATGTAAAGGAGTTTATCTAAGCAGGCCTTTTGTTATAATGAGGCACAGAAAAATCTCTTTCTCTCTTATTAAAAGCAGAAAAAAATAAAAAGGGAGGAGAATGAAAAGACTGTTCAGCCCCTTACAATATCTCCACAGGGTTAAATATCAAAAGATATTCTTACTAACCAAATATTTGCATTGCTTTTACTTTTTTTTTTATTTGAAGGTCTGAACAGACCTGACAGACATAACGACACCCAAAAGACAGCAGGAAAATGGAGTCATATGATGAGTGTTACATGGTCAATTCAGGCAACTAAGAGCACTCCTGATCCCTTCTACTAACCACAAGATGTAGCTACTTCTTCCAGTATTGATCCTTATACAATAGCTTGCAAGCCTCCATTGGTTACTAACAAAATAAGGCTGTGTAACCAGAATAGAAATGCCTAGGGGGAGCCTGTGCTGAAAAAAATTAATGGCGTGTGTGTGTGGCAGAGCCCCAAGGTTCGCCACAGCGCAGTGGCAACCGCATTTTTGCCGTACGAGGATGCCTCCAGCCCAGGGGGTCTGCCCTACACTCTGCAGGCCACCCTGCAGTCCTCCCTGTGCCCCGGCATTTCCAAAGTGGCTCCATGGGCATTGCTCTCGCTCCTCTTGCACAGCAGTGGCTCTGACTTCTCCAAGTCACCCAGCCAAAGCAAATGGGGGTATAGAGCTACCTGAGCTCCCAGAGCCGAGGAGACGGTCTCATTCTGGCCTGACACTCCACTGACAGCTTTAGGACAGTCCCTCCTGGGGAGGAAGTTACCAGGTTGAATTTAGTATTTGCATTGCCTATAATGAATTGGAAAAAGAAAGCACTGAGAATGGGGATTCGCTGTGTACAGAGAAATCGCAGAAAAAAAGAAATAAAGGATGGAGTTTAAAATCTCCTTTTTCTTCCCACCATAGACTGTATCTCGCCAGTCTACAAGGTGTTAGTGCCTTCCAAAGTCAGCAGCAGGGCTCAGAACTGGTTCAGGGTGAAGGGCCCCGCACTGGTAACAGCAGATGACCATACATCGGCAGTGGAAAGCTGAAAGCTTCGCCTGGAAGACAGCAGCATCTGAGACCTCCAACCGTCCTCGTCTGGAGTAGGGACCCTGGAACCCTTTCCAACCTCCACAGCAGTTCCCGAGCAGCAGCAAACCCCCTTCCCAAGCCCCGGGCTCCATTAAACAGAGAGACCCGACGCGCTAGCAGGGGAGCCGCGCGGGCCCCTCCTCGCCCTGGGGTAAACGGGCCCCGCCGCGCTGCCGCGCCGCGCCCGCCAGGTGGCGCCCGCGC
>VWPW01024256.1:131327-166397 GCA_013389825.1 Crypturellus undulatus | reverse complement strand
CCCCTCGGGCGCGCTATATATCGCCCGTGCGCGGAGCGGACCGGGAGGCGGGGGGGTGACGGGGGCGGCGCCTCTCCGCGCGTGGAGCCGCGGCCGGGGGCGCCGAGGGGGCGGACGCGCGTGGGGGTGTCCGCGGGCGGGCGCGGGAACAGCGGGAAAGGCGGGACGCGGAAGCGCTTTTCCCTCCGGGATAACGCCCCGCGGCGAGGGAGGTGCCCGCGGGGCCGATCCTGCGGGGCGCGGCGCTGCGGTCACCCCCGAGGGTGACGCGCGGCTGGAGCCGGGTCGCTCTCCTTCCTCCCCTCCTGGGCTGCTCTGTGGTGCTGCTCTGCGCTGCTTTCTCCCGCCGGGAAAAGCGGCCGCCCCCGCTTCCCGCCGGACCGCAGCCGGAGGGCGGCGGCGGCGCCAGGTCCCCGTCCCCTCCTCAGGGCTCCCGCGGCGCTTCGGCACCCGGGCTGCCGGCGGGGACGGGCAGGAGGAGCGGGACGAAGGAGCGAGAGGCGCGGCGGGCGCGAGGAGTGCGGGGGCTGTGACTTGCGGCGGGGTCTTAGCCTACAAGGGACGCCGGCAACGGGCAGGGCAGCATGTGTCTGATAGTGTCAGTAGCCTGGGCGAGGCTGCGGAAAGTGTCAAGCGGGTATAAAGTGTATAAAGTGTCCGAGGGCTTCTCCTTCCTCAAGCAATTAATTAAAATCCAATCGCGCTGGGCACGGCTCTGTTTCACGGAGCAATTTAACCAAGATTTTTTTTTTTTTTTTTTTTTTTTCCGGGGATTTGCGGTTTTTCTAACAAATTCCGTCCTGCGGTTTTGATGCAGCCCACGGGAGGGGGCACCGCGGGTCGTGTGGTAACGCTGCTGTGCAAATTCAACCAAGATATCAATTAACCTCTTAGAAATTCCCCCCTGGCTTGCACTCCCCCAAGTCCCTTCTTTCCAACGCGATTAACCAGCGTTTGTTTCCTCTCTGGACTGACCTGGTCAAGCCAGCAGAAACGTCCCCGTTTGCAGAAAACGAACGAATCTAATGACTACAACAGGTGGAAAGATCTCGTCCCGATTTTTTTTTCCTCATTTTCCCCTCCCATTTCCCTGCCGACCAAGCGGAAACTTCCCCGCCGCCGCAGCCCAAGTTTCCTGGCAGCGGGCGCCGCGTTTTCGCCCAGCGCTGCCTGTGCCGCCAGCTCCGAGGTGCTGCCGAGGGCCGCTTAGCGCCGCCTAAACCGCGGCTTCCCCCCGGGACCGCGGCTCTTAGCAGCGATATTTCCAAGGGGAACCCGGCGTTTCTTGAGGCAGAGGCGGCACCGGCGGCTGGTCCTTGCAACTGGATCCCTTGAACTCGGTTTGACACTGAGATGCTCTCGCTGCGTCCCCGCGCGCCGGGCTGCGGGGCTGCTCGGCGCCCGCGCTTAGTGCACACTCCTCGTATAAATACATACATATATATAGAAAAGATACTGCAGGGGAAGAGATATAGGTTTACTTTTTCTCCCCCCGCTTACATCTAGATTGTTTATACAGGTGCGGGCTGAACGCTTTCCCTGCTAAAGATTGATGGAGGGAAAGTGCTGAATTTCTTTAAACAAAGAGGAAAATGGTACCCGGCCTTAAAAGCCACGATGGCAAATCTCACCTTTGGCGCTTACCTCTTCCTCGGCGGATTAAAGGCTGCTCATAATGGACACTTCGTCCGATTTAATGGTAAAATGGAGGAGCAGAGTGGGAGGAGGCGAGAGAAAAGCCAAATTCTCAGGTCGCTTTTGCCCCGTTTTGGGTTAGTGTAAGATAAGGAAATGCGGTGCTCTAAGTCAGGAGGGAGCCTCACGAGTCACTTCGATTTCGCACCCGAAGAAACGGAGCGTGAGCGACTCCCCTGAGACGGCTGCTGGCTGCCACCCTGCGCCGGGAAGCCCGGAATTCCCAGGACAGAGGCCGTGCCGGGACCTTCCCATCGCCCCCGGGCAAAGACTTGCCCGGGAGCTTAGACGGGAACCTGGGTAAACCAGCGGGAAGCAGCCACCTCGAGTAAAGACGAGCCCCAGAGCGCTGTATCTTTGCAGCAGCGCGTTGGAAGGGGAAACACAAAGCGCGAGGGGCTGCCGTGCGCTGCTGCTCCCTTAGGAAGAGCAGGTGGATGCGCTTCAGCCTCTGCTCCACGCCGACCAAGGCAAGCTGCACCCTGCGAGACGCGGCACAGGCAGCCAGTGGAGGGAGAAACGGCCCCGTTATCCCTCCGTGCGGGGCTTGCAAGCGGCGCCCGAGCGCGGGACTCGCACCCCGAGCGGTTGGCTACTGGAAATGTGTGTGTGTGCCTGGGGGAAGCTGGTTTCCCCGAGGGGGAGGGCTCTTCCCACCCGGCAGCACAAGGCGAGAGCATCTTCCCACTGAAAAAGAAAAAAAAATTCCCTTGCCTTTATTTACACCTTCCTCCCTTTCCCCTAACATTTCCAGTAAAATACCCCGGGATAGACGAGGAGACTTTATGAGCTGCTAAGGATCGCTGTCCCCAGGGTTTTGGCCAGCAGTGGTTTTTGCTCAGGTATCCCCAACTCTCAGCGCGGCTTCCCCTGTGGAGCAGCCGGGCAAAGTCTCTAAATACCTCCTGGCGCCAGAAGAAAGTTCTCATGTAATAGATACCCGCCGGTGTGAGAACACGGATTCTGCTCACTTTGTCAATCAGCCCGGTAAGTGAGGAGGGGAGATGGGGAATTTTTTTTTTTTAATTAAAAAAAGAAGAGAAAAAAAGTTCTTTTTTCACTACTTTACACTATTTTTTTTTTAGATGACTGGGGTCGTACTGCTGACCTAAAAAGGCCAGCAGTACAGTGGTGGTGTTTAAAGTGCAGTTTATTTCTTCTCTTGGAGCAAATTAGCTGGAATAACAAGCAAACACCAGGCAAGAGAAAGCGCTGTGTTACTCTCCTCCTTGTGTTTCAGTCTGAGCGGGAAGCCCACCAGAGCAAGACGGAAGAGATGGGGAGAGATAACACGGCTACAGCACTTCATTATACTCGAGTGCTCCGCCACGCTCGCTCGCTTTGGCCGGGTTACGGCAGAGCGGGGCTGCTGCTCTGGGAGCTGCTGGTGGAGTCAGTGGGGGCTCTGGGCCATGGAGAAACAGCCAGAGACAGATCCGTGGTCAGGGGAGGGAAAATCACTGTCCACTCATCCACAGCGAAAGATGCCCCCTCTGACACTCTCCAACCTCTCAGCTGAATTGAGAAGCTGAAAAAAAATGTATGAGGGTGCTCTAAGAGGTAGGCTTTAATCATGGCATTGTGCATGTAGTCCGGTGAAATCATTCCCCATTTTCCTCAGACAATGAATTCTTCGTGGAAGGCTCCTCAGCAGCCTCTCAAACACTCTTCGAGCAGGCAAGTTAGTGTCTCGCCACAGCTGACATCGAGAGTAGCTCCTTGTCTGTCTTGTCCCGGAGAGCCCAGAACAGGGCAGAGCCCTCCAGGTGTGACCTGCGCAGGCCTAGCAGAGGGGCAGGATCACCTCCCTCCTCAAGGAGGAGCTGGCAATGCTCCTCCTAACACAGCCCAGGGTGCCCCTGGCTTCCTTGCTAAAAGGACGCATTGGTGGCCAGGTTTAACTTGCTGGTGCTGGGCTCGTTCGTCCCGAGGTGCAGGACTTTGCACTTCCCCGTGTTGAAGCTCGTGAGGCTCCTCTCTGCCGATTTCTCCAGTATGTTGAGGCTGGTGTGGGTGGCAGCACAACAGTCTTGTGTCTTAGCTACTCCTCCTAGTTTTGTACTGTCTGCAAACTTGCTGAGGGTGCATTTGGTCCCATCATGCACGTCATTAACATAGATGTTAAGCACATTAGCCTCAGTATAGACCCCCAGGGAACACCATCAGTGACTAGGTACTGAGTATCTGAGTATAATAGTCACCTTTTCAGCTATTTTAATTAGTAGATCTACAATGTGCTTAGGAAATCAATTGATAAAGATACAAGGAACCACAGAGAAGATTTCCCACTATCAATTAATTCTGAGTCTGAGAGATGCAGTTGATGAGAGTCCTCACACTGATTTTTCTGATGTAGTAAGCATAGTTCTTCCAGCAAGTGATCTAGACATTTTTAAGTATGCCTACATTTGAAAAGGAAAAGCTTGTAGCTTTAAGTTCCTTAAGTTTAAGTAATTCTTCTATAAGATTTTAACACCAATTTTCCTACTTTCTGAAAGCTTGTTCACCTACCCAATGTAATAATACTTGGAAAATCTTGTTCTTTTCACAGTATTTGCAAACAGTGTTCACATACCTGTAAACTTTAATTATATTTTTAATTATGCACAGAGCCATGCATTACAAAGAGTAGTTAAATAAGCTTTTACAGGCAGAGCAGTCATATCTGAACTGAGACACTGAAATTTAAAGGGTCTTCTATCTTTCATTTCTATCTCCAGGTGCCATTTATTCTCCTTTTCAGAAAAAAAAACATTCATATTTCAGATAGTAATTATCAGACTTGTAGGAGACACGTCTCAGATGATTTAACTCCATGAAACTATCTATTATTGGAATACCATCTCATAAGCCAGTAACATAAAGAACTCGATCTCCTTTTTTTACACTCTACAGGACCTTGCTCGGCTTTCTTTGATGCCTACTTTGATGCTTCATTGTCTATAACAGGTACAGGTGAGGTCAGATAATTATCCTGCACCTTTCCTCATTTTACTAATGGTATTGAATTGGGATTTCATTTTAATTAACTATAAAAATGATTAGAAATGTGTTTTTTTTTTCCTTTTTCCCTTCATGGTAGATTTCTCCAATTCAGCACTTGGAAAAGAAAATGCTGTTATTCATCTGCATTTTGCTCAGCAAAATGGCTATTCTATCAATGCTTCATGTTCTTGGCAAGGAAGAAACTATGCTAGGAAAGGAAATCTGTACATATTATTCAAAAAAAAATTGAGAAATTTTACCTAAAATTAAACAGAATAGTTTAGCTAATCTCACAATATCAGTAGCATGCCTTTTACTTCAACTGTGCACTTGTTAAAAGAAAAATGATAACATGACCGAACAAGGTCTTCATCTAGTCATTACACGGCATCTAGGTTATACAACTATCAATTTCAACTGAGCTGATTCAGTGGCACAAGTCAAAAAAACAGTGCTGAATAGGAAACATTCCTGCAAAAGAAGTAGAATTACACTGGAATAAATTTAAATTGAAAGAGTGCTTGACTAAGAATTTCTTGATGCAACTGAAAACATGCAGCAACAGATTCCATACCATCTCTGATGCAGACTGAGACTCCTAAGAGACTTTCTCAGAGATGTTTTTCTGTATGAAATCTGTGTTCACGGTATGAAATCTGTGTTCATATTCTTTCATAGATGTATTTAGCATAGCTTGTATGGTTATCACTGTATAAAGCAGCCGATATTAGACAGTACATCGTTGAAAACAAGAACAGGTTGATAAACATGTTTTACTGGTAAGAAAGTTACTCACAATTAATTTAATGATTCTTTCACCAGGAAGAAAGACAAGGATTACTTTAGAAAGCCTTATCAAAAGTAGCATTGCCCACTTTGAGGTAAAAAAAGGTTATTTACAGATAGGCATTGTGAAATTCCTTCAGATTCTTAATGCTGTATTTCTACTGCCCTAATCATCGACCATTTATTAGGAAAGATTTTCAGGAACAAATAAAATGTCTTTATGATCTTGTCATCTTGGGTGCACGTGAAATAAGATACTCTATATCATACTTTAACACTTAGTTGTTGATTCATTCATTTTAATTGTCTTAAAGGTGCAATTTTTTTTCCTGCTGCGTGCAATACAACTGGACCTCCCATTTTTGAGTGCTTGCATCTGGCAGTTAAAGGAAAGGGCGCGAGTACAGTTATGGTTTACCCGCTTTGAGTATTAGCATCCACTTGGGTTTATTTGCAGGTCTTCGCCTTACAGCTTTCTTTGGCAGTGGTTGCGCTCTCTGACTGCCAGGCAGGTGGTTCAGCGCTGCACTGCCCATGAGATGTCATGAGCTCATGGGGCCACAGTGGATGTTAAAATTAGGAAGTTTCTAATTTGTTCTCCTGAGCCCAGATCCTGTTCTCTGTTACAGAGTCAAAGGAGAACGTCGCCTTACAAACTGCCAGTGCTCTACACGGCAGGATGAAGATGACATGATTGACAAGGCAAGAGGCAGCACAACTCACTCCCCCTGGAATGGAAATAATACTCCCAGCAAATTGCTACAAATGTTTTGGAAAGTGTTAGCACTTTTTGATCTACATACATCTAGATCAAAAGCGTATTATATACAAAGCAGTAGGTTTTCTGCAGAAATACTGACCTGTTGTACACAAGCAAAAGCAACTGCTACATCTACTCAAAGAACCGTATGCACTACCCATTTGCACATTCATTGCCCCACATGTATGAGTAAAACCAAAAGCATAACATTTTTTTTTACAAATTAAATTAGAAAAGCCTTGCAAGAAGTTATGCTTCATACATAAGAGCTACTGAATTTTCTAAATAAGATTATCTTTGTATTTTTTGAAAACCCCTGAAACTCCCAAACACAGACCTGTCAGCATAGAGTCATACAATTATCTGATTCAAATTACAGGGTTATCTGAATCTGATTCATTTCCCATTTCAAGTTAATACCAATGGCGAGAGATCAGTGGTGATATAGGTTCTGCCCCTGCATTAGTATATGCTTTAAAAGAAGACTTGAGGAGTCTAAAATTCACAGGGACTAAGCATCAAGCCCAGAAAAACTTAATATGCAATATCTACAGGTAAATCAAAGCAGAGGAGAAGAGTCTTTAGTTTATATGGAAATCAATACAAATTCCTTATTTAATTTTGGCACAAAATGTTCCTAACTGCATTACTGAGATTCTCCATTCTTTGAGAATTCAGGTTCTTACTTTGAACAAACTTCTGGATAGAAGACAGGAGTGAGATATGTTAAGTTTTTCCCCTCTGTTTCTTAAAATTATGATATGCTATGCAATCTAACAGCTTTGAGATGACTTCTGGCAAGTCTGCTTTTGTTATATTTTGGTTTCAGATCTCTAAAGCAGAATGATTAAGATAGTTCTAACCTGCATTAAACACATTAATCTTGGAAGTGTTGGTTGACTAAGGAAAGATAAAACTGTGAGTTGGTACTCCTTCCTCCACAGAAAGTGAAAGATTTGGGATTACAAAGTGTTTAAAATATGGAAATTATCTTCCATATAGTAGGGAACATCATATTTCATGATACATCCTATTTCTGAATGCCTTCATTATCAAATTTACTCAGCCCAGAAGTGAGGCATTCCTTGTTCTTGGAGAAATTCCACAATTGCTTAATGAGTAAAAGTCAAAGGTTATTACCCTAGATTACTTACAAAAACAAAGACAAATGCGTTTGACTTTTTGAGAATGCCCCTACATTCATGCACACATTATGTCTGTCAGCTTACGAGGGCTCTGAGAACAGAGAGTGCTGCCTAACACGTGTAACTTGGTGCTTTGGTTGGAGCCTGGTCTTACTGCTCTTCACCAGCATTTCTGTACACTTGATATACAGGCCCAGGAAAAAAATTAGTTGGCTGCTATTTGTAGAAATGAAAGAATAAGGTGGCAGATGAGTAAATCAAGAATAAGGTGGCAGATGAGTAAATCCAGCTCTGTGGGGAGTTGGTGGGGCATGGCCACAGCAGATAGTTTATTGCTTCAACTTGGAGGAATGCTCATTGGGTTCAGTGAGTTCATCAGATTTCGAGACTTGGTAGAATGTAGGTAATAAAAAAACTACAGGTGCATTAAAATCAGTCCTTCGAGCACTGAATGAACTAAAAAAAAAAACCTAACTCTTTCACTCTTTCACTTTCACCAAGCAAAAGGGACAAAACATTGGCTAAAGGGCATATGAAGATGTAACAGTTACAGTTATATTCAAGACTATTGTTCAGTGGATTATGTATTAGTTTGGAGCAATGTATATATCGTTTGTACATCAGTGCTGACCAACTCTTGTATCTTAAGCATGAGTATGAACATTAAAAGGCAAATCCAAGCATATCATTTGAGCCTAGCAGTGAGATAGCAGCCCATTTCTATCGATAACACATGAAGTGTTTAGCAAGCTAAAACTCAGCTGATGCCAAGCTAAGGTGCAGGTGAAGATAGATGGTGACCACAACAACCACTTCTTAAGTGTGCCTGAAGAGAAGACTCTGTTTTTCTTTTTATTTAGTGATACCAGAAACTGACTGATTGCTGCTGTTGCAAGGGAAGGAACAAATGGAGCATCAGTTTGAAATCAGCAGTGCCCCATGGTAAGAAATTTTTTTTTTCAGTGAACAAACATACATCAAACAAAATTACCCAAAGTGACACTCCGCTTCAAGAATGTGCAAATAAAAACTTATTTTTTGGTTTCATGATGCATCTTTTTTTTTCCCCAAAAAGTGGTAATTTATTGGAGTAAATGGAGTAAACGTAATAAAAATGAGCAAAATAAGGTCATGCCCAAGATGTACAAGACTGATCCTTTACCTCGTTATATGTAAATCACTATGGTCATAAGCATGACTCAAAGGGCATGGTCTACTTTACTTCAAAATTCACACTTGCATGAGATACATGGTTCATACTTCACTATGGGTACTTAGCTATATGTAGCACTTGAGATGTAGATAAATTTGCATAAATCTTGTTTAGATTTCAGCCCATGTCATCTAATTTGAGCCTTCTAAAGGTTTGCTTTTGAATCTCAGCAACTTAGGAGTGAGGTCAAGAGCTACAGTTTATAGGTCATGATTCCACCTGTTAAATTTATTACATGGAATGTCAGAATGTGGGAGGCATTCACAGGGCGGCGTGCTGAAATACTGCACTGACATCCATTTTGTGTGCATGTCTGAGAAAAAAAATGCATTAAAAGTGTTTTTTTTTCCCTTCTTTTGAGTTCTTCTGGAAATGAATAGTGTATCAAAGCTTAGCCAGATTCACACAGAAAAATGATCTTAACTTTTTGATGAAGTATGATTAGATTCACTCTTTTTAGGAGAATGATTCCTTTCCGTAGAGGTTAGTGAGAAGTTAGCCCTTGTACCACGTAGTAACCTCTATGTGGTGTCCTTTGTGATGGTCTCGAGAGCTCTGTCAGGACTGGGGAAGAACATGCTGCACAATTGAAAAAAAAAATGTCTGTTATGCTCCTTTAGGTTCCTCTTTTGGACCTTTCCATGGTGCATAATTTTGTCCGATCAAGAAAGTATTGACTGCTCTTTCTAGGCAGCCAGGGTGCTCATCTTTCTTGATAATATTCTTAATAAGACAAATTCAAGGGGAAGTTAGGGAAAGATAAGGTACTCTGCAAGAGTATAATTAATATGTTATAGAAACAATACACACACAAAAATCCCTTGTTCTTCCCAAGATCCCACACAAATCAGACATGAATTTAAGAACAAAGAATAACGATATAGGGTCCAAAGGTTCATTTAATTCAGTCCTGTCCTAGTGGCCTAGTCGTAAATGTGGTAATAGGAGACACAGGAAGCAATAGGCAAGAATATTCCTCAGAACACTCTCTTAGCATCCAGTAATTTGAGTCTCCATAATTTCCTGAGCCAGCTATCAAATGTAATAGACCTTGATAGATTTTTCTTCCATGTGTCCACTTTGGAGTACATTTGTCATCCCAGTATTCTGCAGCAAACCCTAATTTTACATGTAAGGCCTTAAAGCACTTTTGTACTTTTGTTAATTTAGAGTAGGGACTGATTATGAAGGTGATAGAAAGAGACTCAAGCTATTGCAGAATACACTAAATCTCACATGCAGTGAGGACAGATTGTGCTGTCTACGCTGTTTGTACATGATAAACTGGTGTGTCACACCTCCTGGGAACATGCATACTAGCTGGCAAGGACTGATGCAGTAGATTTATCACTCCAGCACTGGACCAAAGACATGCTAAGAGCTGGTTTGGGTCACTGTCCAAACGGTGACCTGAGACATACATGACCTGGAATCCCTTTGCATTAGTAACACCCATTCTGTGCCATCTGAAAAGCAGGAGAATACAGCACTATGTGCTTGGTTTGGCATTGCAACTTCATCCAACTCTTGATTGCACTTCACCGCAAGAAAATTCCAGGTAGTCACATCAAATCAAAGAAAATGATCCAGAATGGAGTTTCATGATCAGTAGCCGTTTGGATAATTTTCCTATCGTGGTTTGCTATAGTGGTTATATATATTTATATATATTACACCAGACATTGCTTTTAAAAAAAATCTTCCTAAACAACTTGTACATCTTGACTGGAAAATCTATGGAAAGATTATATGCTTTTATTTGCATAGTCCTTTATTTTCTTTTTAGCTGGTATCAAGCAAGAAGTTTGTGTATGAATTGTGGGTTCTCCCATCCATCACTGAAATGACTTGACTTTATATCTTCCTTTACTTCTGGAATCAAGATTACAGTTTTCTGTGAATAGGTTTATTTCAATTTAATAAGCACTCCTTTATTTTACTCTTTTTGTCATCACCAACTGATTACTTATTTCCATAAGAGAGATTTCAAAGATTTTACATATCCACATCGTCTTCCTCAAGATTGAAGATAGAACTGAAGATTCTTCATGAAGATTTGTTTCATCAGGCAAACACTTAAATATTTGTTCTTCTTTTCTTGCAGAGGTTATTAAATCAAGAGAAAAATATAAAGCTTATACTTCATTGTCTTGGTAGCTTACTGTTTCATACAGAACTTCAAGTTGAAAAATGCTTTTCTGAACTTATATTTCTCTGTACAAAAGGCAGATCTGAGCTTCCTGTCATCTATCACTCATGTTATGAGAAAATCTTTATTCATTTACCCAGTCCATACAGTTTTCTTGTTGGAAACTATCATCAGCCACGTATATACTATACCAAATATGACTTTTGTTCATAGGCTGTTGAGATATGTCAGAACCGAAAATCTTCCAAACCTGTATTTCTCATATGCAAGTAAGCTGGCAATAGACACTGCCGTAGACAACTCTAGGAACAAGGCAAGTAGCTATTCCTATTGCCTCTGGTTGTGAGCTCATCCTGAACACCTTCAGCAATTCCCTGCGTTTGGCAGGCGACAGCACTGTCTGAGAGCCCAAGCTGTCTGGCTGCCTTTTCACTCAGTTTTGCCATCAACGTGTCTGTCCTTGCAGGTAGGAATAGGTTTTCTGGGGCTATCTGAGCTTTTCTGGGCTTTGCAATTTAGTGGATCACACACAAAGATCCAAGCACTTTTAGTATGCATTGAGGATCGTTCAAGCGGATTGTTTTCCATTTGGCAGTTAATTTTTTTCTACTGTCTATAAAGTAAAAATGTTATGCTTTAAGGAAGATGATAATATTTCCCATTTCCTCATTTTCAGTAGCTAAGGCTTTGGAATCCAGGACACAACAAAATCCATGACCACAGTTTTTCCAGGCAAAATCCACTGATTTGACAGTGCTCCTTTTTATGGGATGCTCTGGTCCTGGAAGCAGAGGTAATTCGGTAACCTAAGGTAACCATTATCACTCAAATCAATAGGATGATCACACTGAAAGAAAAACAAAACAAAATAAAACAAGAAAGCAGATGCTCTTCTAATAACTTGGTTTGATGCAATCAGATCCCCTAATGGAAAATATTTCCCGATTTAAGGGGAGATTTAAAATATCCTTAAAATATTAGCTAGTGTTGAGCAAAAGTCATTAGAGGGATGGTGGTAAATTTGTAGACCTCTTCAGTGCTAACAAAGCTTTCTTAAGAAGGTATAGATTTCCAGGGCAATTCAGGAGACCAAGAGAATGGAAATGCCATTACTGGAAGCATCATATGACTCAACTTGTTTTTATATATGAAAGATGATTATATATATATTCATATATATATGTATATGCTGTATATGAATATATATCATATAAATCCTGAAAAGCAGTCTATGTATCTCCATCAAATAGGGAGACCAGAGTTCAAAAACACCACTACAGAGTCCTATTCAGTGTCACAGAATACAGTTAATTTCACCCTTTTTTATGCCTTCAGGATTCTTTTTGTAAGAATAACTTACAAGAGGCAATTGTCAGAAATCAGAAACAATGATTCTGTGGTAATGAGATGCTACTAGCAGATAAAATATATTTGGGGGAGAAATAAAACTGATGGACTGCAGGGTGTCTAACATTGCCTTCTTCTGCAGCTGATTTCTACATCACTGTTTGGTACATGTTTCCTATGAAGTGCTTATCCTTGCAAACCTACTGGAGAATCCTAGAGCCGATAAAAATCCCACCCAATGCAACACATAGATAACTAAAAAACATAATGACACACACTAGGCACATACTATGGGGGAGTGCCTAGTGTGTGTCATTATTAGGGGAAAATAAAAGTCAAAGTTTTACTACTATTAAACAATAAAAAACTTAATAATAACTTAGGTAGCCTTCTTAAAACAGACCAGTCTTGAGAGGTGAGTGGGTAAGTATATTTCTATGTCTCCCTGGGATAAAAATTAATGCAATGCTTTCTTAGGAATTTAAACTAAAAAAAGCATCTGAACAATGTTATTCTTTATCTCTGCCCACTTGCCCATGTTTTCTGGTTGTTCCTTATCTTTACTGAAGGCACAAAATAAGTAAAATTTATATAGCTGTCCTCTATATAGATGAAGTTCTACTAATAGCCATTAAAATCTATAATTTATGTTTTGGAAGAAATTAATGAGTTCAATCATACATAATTTTGTGAAATTGGTTATATTAAATCTGAAATATGAAATCTATGATTAAGCAACTGTAAAATTCATTTGTGTTTGTGTGGTCTAAACAAATGAGGGTCTCAAGAATCAATATTCCTCCTAAACTCTATCATTTTCATAAGATGAATTTTCCTCCTGTTATTTCAAAATTAAAAAATGATTTGTTGGATTGGAAAAATTTACATTTGACTTGGCTTGGCCATATAGCTGTGGTTAAAACAAATGCCTTGCCAAGAATCAATTTCCTATGTCAAATAGAGCCAGTATAGACACCCAAAAGAGCTCATGAGGAGATCCAAGAAGCAGTTGTGACATTTGTACAGCACTCTGATGGACCTTCTGGCTGAGTAATTTCTCCGTACTTTACACAGCTTTTCTTGTGGACATGGGTCTCCCCCCACGGCAATACACCTTTGCACTGAACTTGGCCAAGAAGAGAGCTTTCTAAAACCACTGTTCCTGAACTGAATCTTTGATATAAGCACCTGGGTTGGTCAGTGTGGCTTCATGAGTTGACTTGGACCCCAGCAACAGACTTATTCTTCAAAATGTTTTGGCACCAGAAAAGGTTTGCAATGACATCCACAACCCTTTTCAATACAGGACATCATCTCTTAGTCAAGTAGAATACAATTAGAAGAAAAGCTGAATTAAGGTGACCAAGCAAAATTTAAAAGCTTTCGGCCCCATCTGTCGTTTCTCAGTTAAATAAGCCTTTGAATATATGTCGCTGATTACAAAACAGGATTATATTGGTTACACTATATGATGATGTCCTATTTTAGTATATCTTTGGCAAGAAAGATTGGGTTGTTTATAGCACCATATGTTGCTGGCAGGGCTACACATACATGTACATATATACTATATGACTTGCAATTGTTTCTTGCAGTTGTAATAATGCTTCCAAACTCTGTGATGACTGCTAGCTTTTCCAGGCTGTGCAGTTACCACTTCTTCATCAGACAGAATTGTTTTCTCTGCAAGTGGGTCACCCTCATTTTATGTCAGTTTTGGCATAAAATTTTTATGTTACTTTATGTCAATTTTGACACGTAATTTGTTCATTGACCTGTTGTGAGCACCACCTCATGTGATGCTTGGAGATGGACTCTTCTGATGAGCTGATGCTTATATTCTTCCGCTACTTCAATCTTTCCTATTACAGCATAAAGTTGACAATTTATTGCCAATTAACACAAACTTCTAATTACCAATTTGAGTATAGAGAAAAAAGGACTATAAAGGATTAAACTCCTAAGTAAACAACTTTTTTCCCCTCTTCCGCAGACTCATCTTGAGCTTAACAAACACCTCTACTAGCCTCAACACTCCCTTCCTAGTGTTAACTTCACCATGAGTTACCCTCCGTGCGTCCCAGTTGCCCAAAGGCAAAAGGCAGCACAGGAGGCTGGGGGCATGTGCACAGCAGTGCCTGTTCGCCCTCTCTGCTTCTTAATGGTTTTCTTCTGCTCTAGCATAGCTGTGGCTTGTCCTGGAAACTGTCCCTCAGGGGCCCGGGCATAGGTTGCCCACAGTCCCTCAGGGCTTTGCTGCCCTGACATGGATTGACCATGGACTGCAGTCCCTCTGGGATGTCCTTCCTTCATCATGGAGCACCTCCTGACAAGGGTGGGCCTACAGCTGCCTCTTCGGCCTTCTCCACAGGCGTGTGCCTCTAGCTGTGGATCTCCAAGGGTGCTGCCAGCCCCTCACAGCTCTTACATACATCTTATCCAGATCGCTGTGTGATCTTCCAAACGAGCAAAGCTTTAGGGTGTGAGGAGGTGCCAGCACAGGGCAGTTAATGTTCTTCTGGCAAACTAGTCACTACTTGAACTCATGAGATGCAGGACTTGCATCTCCTGTTGTTGAATTTACAATATTAGTCAGCATTTCTTGAGCCTGCTGAGCTTCTGAATGGCAGTACAAACCATTTGGTTGTATCAGCTAGTCCTCCCAGTTCTGTATCTTCTACAAACTCACCGGTGCATTCTGTCTCATCATCTAGGTTGTTAATTACACTGTCAAACAGGACCAGCCTCAGAATAAAGCCCAGTGGTACAGTGCTAGTGACGGGCCTCCAGCAGAACTGTATGCTGCTGTTAAACCCTTTGAGCCCAGCGATCTGTTTATCCAGCCTGTATCTCATTAGTTGGACTATCAGCATGTCAGTATCAAGATATTCCCCCAGCAAAGACTAAGGTGAAGAAGGCATTGAGTGTCTCAACCTTCTGCAAGTCATTGCCACCAGGTCCCCTGCTCCATTTAACAGCAGGCCCACATTTTCTCTAATCTTCCTTTTGCTTCTCATACACCTGTAGAAGTTCTTCCTGTTGACCTTCACATCTCTTGCCAGATGCCTTTCAAGAGGGGTTTTGGCTTTCCTAGCCCATTCTGGCATGTCAGGCAGTGTCTATGTCCCTCTGGGTCATTTGTGCCTGCTTTCACTATTTGTATGCTTCCTTTTCATGTCTCAGATTCTGTTGTAGTACCTTGGGGACCACAGCTAAATGCAGATGAGCACTGAAAAACAATGCATTTCAAATATATATATTTCCTCTCTCTATCTTTTCTGTAATCCCTCAAAAAATTAGCACGGGAAAAAAAAAGAACATTCAGGCACTGGCAACTTACTCTGTAATGCTGACATAGCAGAATACAGTACAACAAAACTCTCAAGAGACTTATTAATGCACCAATTTGGACTACATTTGCAATTTATAAGTGTTATACCTGGTTTCTTGCAGGAAGTTGACATTCTAGGAGATTGTTAAAAAGGATAGAAACTCTAATGACAGGAAAAGCCATCTCAAAGGGCCTGACTTCCCCCCGCCCCACTTTTTTTTTTTAAATGAATTCTAACGAAGCTAGAACACAAGCCTACCTTTATGGGAAAATGGGGAAAGGGCATAAAAGTAGATATTACCTTAGCACAACAGGGAAGATGTCTGGAAGAAGGCCAAGACCTTTTTCTATTTGTGTAATCATTAAGGAAAATGTATCAATTCTTTCTCATAAGATTTAAATTATGGAAAACATATAAAACCAGAAAATGCATAAATGCTGGAGAATATGTGAAGCAGCAGGTATTGCTACAGTGGGAATGATCTGGAATAACTATATTTTAAAGGAAAATGAAAAAGAGAAGTGAGACACTAAGATCCAAGATTGTCTATAATAAGTTTCTCTTGAGTTACTAACTGAACAACTAGACCTATAGACAAAAACTTATTACTACAGTCCAGGGAATGATAACTTGGCAAGAGAAAAGAGCGGATTGTTCTGCTATGAAAAAAATAAAACAGGACTGCTTTCTTCAATGTAAAAATTACATTTTTACAGTGTTTGAGGCATTTTTAACCTCAAACAATTGCTAATATAGTGCCACTTTCAAAACTCAAATAAAATAATGATGATTGAGTGACCAAACATAATCAGATATTTCCAGGGTAATACTGTTTTTTAATGCTTTTATGGCAGGTTCTTATATATTAGCAAACAATAGTGTATGCGTAATAAAAACATATGCATGCAATATGTTTTATCATACAGGTACTGTGTAGTACAAAGCGTGAGTATAAGTAAGTGACTTGTCACTTTACTACCATTAACTTCCAGATTTCTCTAGTAAAAGATGTGTTCAAACCAATAATACTTAATTCTCTGGTAAAACATGAATTGCTTAGTTGATGTTTAGCTCTTCAGTACATCTGACTCTTGTACTGTAAGCAGCTGGAAGCACTGAATGTTACTAAAGAGTATTAATGAACTTAATTAAACTTCAAACCATGCATGGTTTTAACTGAGTCTCCGTATGTGTCTGCCTGGGCTTCTACAAAAACCCAGCTAATTAAAATGTTTTGTGCACTGATACCTCTTCACACAGATGGGTTGATACACAAACACTTTCCGTGTATCCTTTCATGCACGTCACATACGAAGCGAAGTGGAAAGTCAAGGTTTGTCTGGGTAAAGACACTCATGTATTATGAGCAGCCTCATACAGAAATAGCTAGAGTAATACTCACAAAGCAAATAGAGAGACCTACACCTAATTTTATTCAGCAAACCAGCTATTTTCTAGATTTATAATGATGGACCTGATTTTTCACCCAGCACAGATTTTATCCTGTGGAAACTCCACTAATTTAAATGGTGCCAGAAAGCAAATTTGGCAAAATGTGTTTTACTTTGCCACCAACTATTCATCATACTTGTGCCACTTGTGTCTGCCAGCACTGAATATACCATAGAAGTTATGTCCAGATTACAAAAATCAGTAATAAGTTTTCCTTCTGTATCATAAATGGCTAAGTGCATGAAAATACCACCAAGAGTTTGTGGGAGAAGTAGAGTCAAATGCTCATTTTATATTTGAGATTTATCATAATTGTTTGCCAAATAAATAAAATTAATTAAATAACTGAAAAAAAATGCAGTTGAGCATCTATAACACTTCTTATTCTGCACTTGACTTTTCCACCATCTAGTGTTTACTCTGAGGATACGTTATTGATGCTGAAGGAAGCAGAGGCATTACCTAAGTTCAATATATTGGACATTCTTCAAAGTTGATGTGAAAAATAAATACCATATAATGCCCTTAACATTTTGCTTTGAGGATGATATGGAGACTGACTGTGCTGACAGTGATTAAATATCCTGAGACATTGATCTGAGACATGTTGGGAAAACCCAGATAGTGAGAACATACACCTGTCTGCCAGATGTGCATTATGGCAACAAGGATGAGGAAAGAAGACTACCACAGCAATTAAGCTTCAGGTTTTATTTTCAAACTTGAATATGTCGAATACAGTGGGAACACAGATTTGCTTCTTTGTAAATCAAACTAGTCTTCAACAAGATTCACTTTCTTTTGCGCATGCAAACACACATATTTTACTCCGTTATATTCAACATCCCTACCAAATGAGACACAAGGGTTACAGTTTCAATATTTGGTATTGCAAAGAAAGCTTTACTATTGCAGCTCTTGTGTAATAAGGTTAGATCAGGAATTCTAAGAATTTTGTTCATGGAAGGACACTTCACGAGTAGGAAAGGCCTCAAAACAAAATTCACCCACAATACAGTAGAAGACGATCTCGTTAAAAAGTCTCTTAGAAGGACATTACAGATTACAGCTGACCTGGGGCGTCTGAGAAAGCTGTTGCACTGGAAAGAGATTTTCTAATAGAAACTTAAGGAAATTGGGATAGAGATTTTGTAGTATTACCCATATCACACATTCTGTGTGAGAGTTCATCTGCCCTTATGACAGAGAACTGGTATCAAATGTGAATATCTGTGGTTTCTTACAAAAATCTTGTGTGATTTTCCAAACAAGCTAAGCTCCTTCTTTCCAGTAGACCTAATGGTGTCCTTGAAAAACATCAAATTCCCCAAAAAGTTTATTCTCTGGGTGTCCATAATAATACAGCAAGAATTCTAACTAACTGCTCTTTAATGTTCTCCTGTGATACTGATTGAGGGTTTTCTTATATCAGNATCTGCCCTTATGACAGAGAACTGGTATCAAATGTGAATATCTGTGGTTTCTTACAAAAATCTTGTGTTTCTCCTGTGATACTGATTGAGGGTTTTCTTATATCAGTACCATAAAAGTGACTCTTCTGGGTAAGACTCAGTAACAGAGGGACACATTCCCTCTAGCCTCATACCTTGTTTAAGGGAGTGTCCAAAAACATATTTTTAGCAAAAAATACAAGGTTAGGAAAAGCATACACTAAATTTTATGTTTCTCCACTATCTAATACATCACAAGATATATGTCCAAAAAAAAATTTTTGTTGAGGAGAAGAGAACAAAAAGTGCTGATTATTTTCTTTTGACTTGCAATTTGTATGAAGAAAGGGGAAGAGGGCACTACCATATGCTTCAATCACCTTCAGTACTTAGGAGGTTGGGCCTCTGTTTCCTCTGAACTGTGAGGCGGGGATTCAGAGGACACTGATTTCTCTCATTGAGGGAGCCACACACAAAATAGAAAGTGAAGAAACCTTTGGGACATGGCTAACAAGTGAACACAAAATGTTGATTAACACTAGTGGATAAATTGGTTCTTGACTACCCAGTTCTGGCAGATTGTCTTTTTGTTTCTGTTTGACCAGGAACAGTTTGAAAGCTTGCAAGGGCAAGACAAAATAGGGAAAATACGCTGTTTTAAACTGAATAACAAAGATTTTTTAGTTAATGTACAGAAAAACCGTGATCATATTCAGAACATTATTTTTAAGACACTTGAAACGTGCATCAGTGCTGAATCAAATGACTTCATCTTCAGTGGAGGAGAAATTCCAGAAACTAATCATGGTTACTAGGGTATTTTGCGACATTATAAAAAGCCTAATCTTAGACATGGGGATAAAGAGATTTTATTTTCTTACCTTTGACTTTTGCAGCTGATACACTTGCAGCAACTAAGTGACAATGATGTCTCTTAGAACAAGATGATTTAGTTGTTTAAGGGCATTGAGGAAATTGTATATGATTGTTCCATGTGATTCACCCCATCAAACAGGACAAAAAAAGTCCATAGGGATTATCAGACTATTAAATTCAGACAAAGGAAAAAAAAAGCAAAGAATAAAAAATGGAGATAGACCAGGCATGGTGCTTTAGCTTTGGTAAAATCTTGTAAAATTTTTTTGCTTGATGGTTTGTTCTGCATACATGAACCAAAATGGATTCTGGTATGTGGCTAAGTGGCTGACGATACTTGAAACAATTAAGGCCTCTGTACTGTCAAGTCAAGTTTGTTTCCTTTGAAAGTTTTTTTTTTCTATTTACAAGAAGAATTTCTAGTGTTAATATAACTTGAAAGGAAGATTTTAAAAAGACATGGCTATTCAATATCAGCATGAGTGGCTAGGACGTATGTACTTGCTATGATGTGGAAGCTACTTTCCTGCAAAATGCCTCAGTTAGTTTGTATTGGAACCAACTTTTCTTCTGAAGACAGTAGAATAGTTTGGCAAAGTTTCTAAATATTATTGGGTTCACGGTTATCAGTGGTAGACAAGTCAAACCATTTGTGCCTCTCTGAGAGAATCCAGCAAAAACACCAGGCCCTCCAGAGCTGCCAAACACAGCAGGAGGTGTACACAAACACAATGAGAAGATACAGTGACCTGGAGAAAGGAGAGAGAGAGAAACAGTGAATAGGTGAATAGTTTGGAATGGTTGTTGTAAAGTGGAAGGGCTTAGGGAGGTTTTATAATAGAATTGATAGGATCATTGCAGGAAGTTCATAAAGTTGAAAAAATAAGCAACAAACGCTGAAAGAAGGAACGAACTGAAGACTTCCCTAGGACAGAAATCATTAAAAGAAGGAGCAATGAATTATAAAGAAGATACTTCTGCAGCATAATAAACTTTGACTTGAGTTTAGATTATTCATTTCATCCTAAAACAGATGACTGAAACAGGCCAGTCAAATGACTCTTCAACAGGACTTCCCCTCACTCGCTCTGCAGAGAGCTAATGGTGAGAGGATAGCTTTACTGGAGGAGTCCATAGGTGACTCTGCTTGAGACATGTGGCTTTCAGAGCAGATGAACAGCTCCCCTTCCTTCATGAGCTAGGCTCACAAAGGATGTGATCTAGCTTGTAGGAAGCCGTGAAGCTTGCCTCACAAGGCAAGGTCCTTGACAAGGTCCTCACTACGGATCAGCCTTCAGGTCAGGGAACCAGTTCAAAAGCAGTCATTAGTTCTGGGATGAGCTAAAAAATTAAGACAGAGAAGCCAAGTTGGAAAGTGCTCTGAGGCTGTTATTTCCTGCAGGGAGAGAAGGAGGGAAAAGAGGCAGAGAGTTACTTTGTAGACGCCCCTCACATATTTCCAAGGGAATGCTCACAATTCAGCTTGAGTCATAGCCACAGGCTGCTTTTCTGCAGAAGGGATGAGATTTGGAGCAGAATAACCTCAGTCATTCCTTGCTATTGGCTCAGGTGCCAACTCGCAGGTCTGATGAAAGCAAGTACAGGCTACCTAGGATCTGGAAGGACATAGTTACATGTTTCCTTACCCCAGAGAGTTGGTGATGCAGTTACGGCTTTATCGTTTTGTGTTAGCTTCAGCTGTGGTTAGATTGAATACTTTACTCTTCCTCTGGAGGAAAATTGAGGTTTAAATTCATTCTAGGTATAATCCCAAATCCTTCCACTGACAGTTTAGACTATAAGGGTATGTTGAAGACGCTGTATGTTCCAGGTTCCTCAGAGTCCTCTAGCCCCAGACTTTCTAAATACTTTACCCTCTTTGTGCTGTAGATGTAGCACAGATTGTGAACATGAAGAATATGTTGGAATGCTGGATTTTTGCCTCAGTCAGGACCAAAGAATCATTGTCATGAATAAGAAATTTGCACTTTTTTAGAGTGAAACCTATTTGCAGACAGAAGAATCTATCCAAAACAAATAGATTAACACCTCTCCCTGCAAATAAACAAAAGAAACAAGCAAAAATGTCATCTTACAATGACCAAGGCAACAAAAGGAAAGCACGGTATGTTATACTGTGCAAAGCAATTTGATGCATTTGGTCCATTCTTGGCCCCCTGCTAATGCAATTAATGTTCTGAAATTACAGCAACTTTCCCCATTCTCCCTGACATAGGTGAAAGCTTACCCAGAAGTACAAAATAAATATAGAAAGAATAAATGGATTTTATGCAAAATTCAATTAAAAACTGTCATTTGGTTTGTCCTCTCCTGCTCATAATGCCACCAGTGTAAATATAAATTTTTCTAAGTTCATATGTAAGCTTGTCATACTGAAATGATTAAAACAAGCCAGAGGGAGAATTATCTGAGAAATTCACAGTATTTTATGGATGAGCTGGCGTATATAGTATTTACTATATCATAACTCATACAAGTCTTACTTACCATCTTAATGAGCGACAATAGCATATCTGGAAAACATCTGCCTTGGAAAAGGACACATCAACTACTCTCCCTCTGCTTGAAAAATGTAGATATAGTATTACTTTGTCAGCCATGCATATCATGTGTGGTATGAAATCTCTTCTGTGGTAAGAGAATCAGGAGTACATGTTTTATTTCTAAATGCCACAGTCTAGATTCTGATGTCCTTTCTCAGGATAAGTACCCTGAGTACTAAAATACGGTTTTTGTCTCAACAAGAGTTTGGATTACTCTATTAATTAAATCCCAGCAGGGCTAAAATAATTTTTTAGCAAGTTACTAAAAGAAGACATTTTTGCAAGGAAATACAATTACTCTTCATGTTCCTGTGAAGAGATTGTAATCAGAGGGGGAAAAAGCTTTAAAAAAGAGGTGTTTCTTTTGCAAATTTTAAATAAATCACTTGTGTTAACATGGCCATTAATACAGCTACTCTCTTTTCCTTTTCAACTGTCATGCATGTTTTGGCTGGCATGATTACAATATATTCCTAATCCCTAGAACAGCATTTTTCCCATCAGAACCAGCAGCAGCTGCAGCCTCAACATGTTTATCAACACACCCACCTGTGTTTTTGTCATGGACCGCCAATGATGCCATAACTCCTCCTGCTCTTTCCAATATGTAGGTGTTTTTAGGGTATTTCCAAAGAACTGGATTTTCAGTGCTAGAATATTTCCCACTTGATATAACATTTTGTTAATATGAGCTTTGTTTTAATGGAAACATTCTAGAATGATCAGACCCATGGAATAGCAAAGATATCCTTCCAGTTATGAAGAAATGTGATGTCTAGTCCTCTACTCTTTAAAAGGCAGCAATTTTCTACTGAAAGAGTCAGGAGAAGCTCTGCACTGTTGCTATGGGCACCGACCTCTTTTTCACACTAATTGCTAAATTATGGAGCCCAGCAGTACTTTAATAGTTTATTTTCTGGCTCAAAGTGGAGATATAGTAATGGGAAAAAGTTAGCTTCGTGGGCATCTTGAATGCTTGCAGTAATTCTCTTTCTTAGTAGCTATGCTTTGTCATTAGAGAGTGTGAACATTTTCATTCTTATTAACAGAGTGATCTTTAGCCAAGGAATTATCTAACAGAACAGCTGGGAAACTTTGAACAGATCTGTGAACTTAACCTAAGTACGCAGTTTCGACAGCTTTGCCTTGGCTTGGCTTGGCTTTTTTCTTTTTTTAATAAATAGAGCAGAGATCTAAAATTCTTTTCACTAGTCCATGTGCTCATCAGCTATTCCTATTTCAACTCAGCTAAGGAACATAAGATGGAGATAAAGATCTGCGTAGCAGCTGTGACATTAGTGTTCTTTTAAACTGGAGTTCCAGTTTATTTTGTTCACCGAATATGGGTTTTCATGACTATCTATCTCACATGCCTTTAAATGATATTTTTCATCTCTTTACAAAGGACTGTTCTTCGATAGAAAACTCTGTGGTCTAAACTAGAAATATGAGAAGACTTATATTTATTATCTTGTTAGTTCCAGAAGAGGAATCCACCAGCCCTTGAGTGGCCGGAGCAGTGTTTAATGGTAGTTTATGGGCTCAGTCTCTTAGCAGAATCATGCACTGTTTACAACTGTTTCCAAGGCATGCAGGTGCATTGTGAGAAAATGAGCCACTACTGAAGTCATATTATAGACACTTAGTTACAAGTGTTTCAGTCACATAGCAAGAAATTAACAATGCTGCATTTGTTTTCTTTTTAATATTTCTCAAATTTCTTATTCTCATTCTAAAGGAATGCATTCTAATCCAAGGACACATTCTCATACATTCATTAATCCTGCTGCCCTAAAATGTTTCACATGAAAACTCAAAATCAGATGGCTTTCTGCGTTCCAACTGGGCTTTTGTAAAACAGGGTCATCCTTGAACTTGTCATCTGCTGAGGTATTAAATTCCAGATTTCACTCAATTACATGATCTTAAGCATGTGGCAATTTGCCATTTCTTCCTCAACTTTGAACAAATGTTATTGCATCTAACTGTTTAATTTCAGGAATTCCTCAATTATAAATGACCTTTAACAGGAAGCCATAAGCCTTTTAAAAATTTACCTATATAGGGAAAGCAAGTCCCTTTTTAGGATGTTGCTTGTCTCTTACATCCAGTTAAGACTAAAAGGCATTATTTATTTTTATCCAGAGTTTAGCAATGATGATTTAACGAATTAAGAGTTACTTCAGATCTATATACAAAGTTTGTTTTTCCTCACATTGGAAAACAGTGTTATGAAATGTGATACGCTGCCTTTGCAGAAATACTCATTGATCATTAAGATGATGCATTTATTAAAGCCACATTTAACCACACACACGTACACAAAAGTTTAAAATGGGGAGAAGTTTACAAGAATCGTGCTGTTGTTACAGTGTTTACCAAATGAAGCCTTTTAAACCAAAGAAATCAGAATTAAAGAGAACTAGCATGCTACATTAGAAAAAAAAGAAAAATAAGTTGTTTCAGCTAAAACCTTAGTTCTGGCCTAAAACGACTGATGCAATAAATTCCTTCTTTAACACATTTTTATTTTCCTGAACCAACTTTCTGAGATATTCTCCAAGTCTTTGCTCCTGTAGCAGCACTCAAAACTGACTTTACTGTTTTTTTGACTGAGATCATTGGGCATTTCTCAACACAGCAATCTCAGAGGATCTGTCCTAATTAAGCCACAATTATTAAACTTAGTAACCGTAACTACATGGCATGGGAATGGTTTGTACTGCCAGCCAAAAAGACTAAAATGATGGTTAGGACACACGGATACAATTTAGCAAAAGGTTTTAGACTTGCTAATGAGCATTTTAGGCTTAAATTTGCACTCATAAAAAAAAAAAAAAAAAAAAGGGCAATTACAGATATGTCCCTGATTATTTTTCTGCATCCCTGCTTTTCTGTGCAGGTCAGTTTCACTCTGTCCTTACTCTTGCTTGGACTTCCTATTGAAATGAAATACTCTGGACTTAACGTCTCCTATTGGAGTAAGCCACATGGTGTTACTGTTGGGGTCCTTCTTATCACAGGAAGAGAGGCAGCACTTTTCAGAGGGTGGTGAGTGAGCCATAAAGACAGAGTCAGCAATCTCCTTGCTGGTGTGGATGGAAGGAGCTTGGTAAGTGGCTGCAGGAAGAAACCTGGGAAGAGATAAGGGCTGAGCACCAAATAGCTGCTGCTGGAGCTGGGAAAAGACCCAGGGCAGCTGGAGAGAAGGATGATCCTCTTGCACAAAGAGGAGCCCAAGAGAAGTGAACAGCTGCTGAAGCCACGGGGAGCCCAGGAAACAGTAGCTGGGAAAAGACTGACTTGCAATGGGACATACAGGAGCTGAGCTTGGAGCAGCTGAGATGCAGTGGGAAGGGAAGACTTGGGAGGAATTGCCTCTACAGGTAGAGCAGAGCGTCCGGGCTGCAAACCCACCAACCAACCCAAAGCACCAGCCAAACCACATCTGGAAACAGTTTTTGAGTAAGTAAGGGAGAAGAAAGTCTCACCAGGTCTTTTGGTTATGCCTCCCTGAAAGGGAAAACAGGGTTCTAGGCAGTCAAATACGTGCTGGGGAATATCTGTGACCTACACCTTCCAAGTCACGCCTGGGAGTTATCCAGGAGAATGCACTTTGGTCCAGACCAAAGCCATTCTGGAAGCTGTTCTAACACTTTAATAGAATGGACTACTGAGTTTGATTTCTCATATTTTCTGTTCCTGAAGCTACTTACTAAACTATTTGTTCAACTAATTAACCAGAATAAGCAAAGCTTAGGAGGGCTTTCCAGCCAAGAGTTTGGACCTGGCAGGACTCCGCTCCTCTGGGTGTAGCCGCAGGTCCCTCTGCCACAGTTCTCCATGCATTTTTTTTCTCCCTGTTTACCTTCACATTATGCACCCTAGATATATGGTTAAACTCAGAATATTTTTGGAATATTGTAGGCTGGTTACTACATAGAGGTGCTGCAAGTATATTAGACGCCATCTCTTATCAATAGTTTTGGCTTTCCTAAAGTACCCAGATTGAACTTGGTTTTTAATTTAGAAATCCCTAAATCACTTCATCTATCTCCTGATGATATAATCTCATGAAACTGAAGGTCCTTAAGGGAGAGCTGTGGATAGAGCGCTTGCTGTGAGAGCTCTTCCATTTTGATAATTTTTTTCTCTTAGACTTTGGGTACACCGCGAATCTTTTCCTTTGTTTATAAAAGATGCTGAGGAGAGCATGGGCCAAGGCAACTTAATTTTCTGCTGAAAAAGCATTAATTTAAACTCAATGCTGAGCTGAAGCCCAAATGTGAAGGTCAAATGTGAATGAATACATTCAAGAGACTTACAAATCAAGGAAGAAAAAAGAAGTTAGAGGAGTTAGCAAGAGCAAGCAATACAGCTGAAAATTTTACACTGTGCATGCAATATGCATATGCATATTTTTTCGCCTATATTGCACCTGGCTGCGCCAGTCGTCTGAACTGGCAGAGGGGCAGGCTGTAGGGGGCTTGCTTTGAATGAGAAAGAGTAGGGAAGAAAATGGAGAATTTTGCACATCTGGATTTCCCATAAATATGGCACCAGGGCACTGAGCAAGAAACTAGGCAGCTTTCCAATGCAGACCTTTATGTCTATATTAGTGTAGGCATTTCTAGAGAGGTCTGTGCATTTCCTGACTAAACAGATACAGATTAAAATTCAATAATAAACACTGAAACTTTGTTAAAGGAGACTTTTAAAACCAAGAAGCAATCCAGGAACAAAGGTTATAAAAGGGAACACTTTATATGTACTTCATCTTAGTGTCAGCAATAGATTTTTTTATAGGCTGAAAATTAGTGAAGCTGCAGAACCTGGTAGAAAGGGAGTTTTCAAATACCTGTTTTAAATACTAGAAACAGATTTAGAACACTCTCCTTCAACTAATCTGTAATTTATAATAAACTATTCCCTAATCACTCACATATTCAACACAGCTGGTTTACTTAGCCTTTCATTCATAAGAAAGCAATATCACAGCATGGTAGCAGGAAATAAAAGGGATTTACAAAGAACTGGTCACAGAAGAGGTTAAATGAAAAAACTAATTAAAATACTATGAAATGTTATTTAGTCTCTTTAATGGTGTCGTGCATTTCTTTTAAGAACTATTAGGTGCTTCAATAATTACTGACAAAATTGCTTATTGCTAGCTTATCTTTACTGGCATATATAAGAGCTTTCATTAGTAAGGACTGTTTTAAAATTATAACTGTCTTTTCTCAGCTGTACCAGAGTTTCCATAAAAAATTTTTTCCTTCTGGGTTGATCGATCATCTGTTAGTATGAAGATGAGAATTTCAGTCTCAAAAAAGGCTCTGACTTTCTCAGTAGCAGTTGGTAAATGTCTTGAAAAGGAATCCCAGATGTTTTCACTACCTTGCTGAAGGGCTTTGAGGTTTTTCTCTAATTGAAAAGCCAACTCAGGTGTTCATTTTATAAAGGAAGAAACTTCCACACCACGGCTGATAAAATGTAAGAGCTGCAGAAACTCTTTCATGGACAGTTTAGTCTCAGCCTTTTCAGCCTTGATTAGAACAAGCCTGCGTCACATACATAGTCACCCAGTGCAATGCTGGGGGACATGGAAATGGCAATTTCACATATGAGTCATGCTTGCAGACCACACTTGCTTTGCTTACAAGTGTCTTTCTTTTGAACTCTGCAAACACGCCTCTGATTTTTGTCAAGAACTGCATCAAGGACACTTTGCTGAGGCCACAAACTTGTTAAATAGCACCGCAGCAAATCAAAAACTTTCCATTCCCAGAGTGGGCAGTTGGACGCTCTGCATGGGTATGAGAAACAGACCAGGAAAAAACATAGACTAATTTGTCTCCACTGTGACCCAAAGCTTTCCACAGCTGCAATCAGTGTCAGTCTTTCTGTAGATGACCACGGGCTTCACATTGGACTCATGCTAATTGTCCCAACTGAGGTATTTTCTTTAGCAAGCTTCCCTGCAGCTTTTGGAAGGTTTTATGCAAACCATGTGACTATAATAAAACTCTTTCCAGTGATGTCAAAACAAACTTTTTTTTTTTTCCCTATTTTTCTTTTTGTAATGTATACATGTACAATGATAATGAAGAAGAAATCCCAAGAGGGAATATTAAAACAACACACAGTGCCATTTAAGGCTTGGATCTGTGGGCTTTTATCTACTGACATGTGTCTGACTTTCGAGTCCCTCAAGAACTGCAGACCCCAAGAATTTCATGCAGAGCTCCATAAGTATAGTAAAAAAAAATCATATTTTATAATTCATATTTTAGAAACACACAGTTACTCTGTTGCTTTATTCTATTCTTATGACAAAGGAGGTACCTCTTTTGAGTCACTTCATTGTCTTTCTTCTTACTTCCCCATTTTCTTAAGCACTTTCACAAGGAAAAAGGAACAAGAGATCTGATTTTCATCCAGCCTGGGAGAAAGACATATATTGCTATATTCCTAGATTTTAAAAGGAGATGAGTGGATGGGAAGGCATTATGGAAAATTGTTGGTTATTTCATTTCCTCTTAATTCTGCCTTAGTGTTCTATTCTATTCTTTTCTTTTCTCCTTCAGTTTATGGAATCTTGTTCTTTTTCTCTGCACATTCTGTTAACTTTAATAATAACTCTTCCAAACAAGTCCTAAGAAACAGTTCTATTTAGACTAGGGATAGATTAAATTTTCCCCAGAAGTCTGAAGAAAACCTTTGTGGAGAAAAATACTAAACTGATTAAGTTTAGTACAACTCAGCTCACTGTGTAAGTCTACAATGTTATGGTGGAATTTTGTGACTGGAAAATAACAAGTTGTAATTCTAGAAAATGTGCATATGTATTAAAACTAATTGGCAGGATTTTTTCAACAATGAACACTTCACCTTAAAGAAGAAAATAAGAAGAAGTGATGCTGTAAAGAAAGGGAGTCTTTTTATGGAAGAGTTTTGGTGGTTATTGCGTTCCGTTCTACAGGACTTTAATATACCCATTTTACTGTTTGAAGGTTTCCTGTTAATATACTGTGATCCAACATTGGCAGCTTCAGACACATTTGATTTATACAGATATAAGCAAGAAATAATAATTGCTGAAGATATTTTTCTGTCTTAGTTTCCTTATTTCTTGAGAACATTCAGTAGGGGAAGGGAAAGACTGTCTAAGATCAGCGTGCAGTATATGGTTTCTTCCTGATCTGCCAAGATTTAGTGCTACTTAACTGAATTTTCCTGCCATGAAAATGCTTTTCATTTCCTACCTGTTGCTTTCTATGACCTGCCTCCAAGCCATCTCCTGATAATATCTGGTCTTCTTTAGGGTTCTCTTTAACAGTTGTGAATTTAATGGTAGCAACTGAATTTATTCAAGCTCAATGGTAGCAATTGAATTTATTCAAGCTCCTGCCTACTCTAGAGAGAATATCGGACAAGAGGGATATTTTCTTCCATATTTTTATTTGTTTTTATTATCATTTTTCAAAATTTAATGACCTAATTCTTATACCTGGCCTAGCAGAGGTTTTGCCAAAAATTGTATATTCAAATTATCTCAGTTTATACTGTATAATAGTATCAAACAGAATTTATCAACCACCCATAAATCCTCATCAATGTCACAGTGTCTACCTGCTAAATCATGTCACGATTACAATAACTCATGAAAAGACACAACAATGTTTCATCAGTAACTGCTGAGTTAAAATGTAATATCTCTGCGCTGATCTGTACAGTGAAAGTGTAATAGGTGAGACAAAGTCACTAAAAATGGAGTTTCTGTTTTGCACAAGGTTTGAAAAGCAATATTTTGGTTATGTTGGGAACCAGTAAACTCTCAGCTCCTCAGGGAACTGAAATTCCTGAGTGTGTGTCGGTCCTAAGCCAGGGCACACAGTATTTCTGCAAGTCTTCCCTGCAGCCCATGCTGCTGCTGAAGCTGCCCGCTCCACATCTCCCACTGTGATGGGAGCAGACACAGATTTGGGCCGGAGGCAGCAAAAAGGGAGGAAGAGGGTGGGTGAGCCCATCCTGGTGCCTGTCTCTCCAAAGCAGTCCTGGGAACTGCTTCCCCTGGGAAGCCTTGGAGAGACAGGCACCAGGAGCCTGTGCTGTCACATCAGCGGGGAGCCAGAAGCTCAGAAAATCCTGGCTTGGGGCAGGACTGCTGGAGCTTCTCCAGTGCTCCTGCTGCGGGGGGAGTTGCCAAGGCCAAGCTCGAGGTGGTCCCCGGTGGCTCTCCATCGGCCAGCTCCGTGGCAGAGCGCCAGCAGGCTGGAGCACACGCTGTGGTCGGCATCCGCAGACACGGAAATCTGCTGCTATTCTCGTATCACCCGAGGCTGGGTCTCTTCCTGGGCATGCAGACTGTACCAGGGCTAGGAGTTGGAAGGCCCAGTCCTCTTCTGAGATGCAGACCCTGGCTTTTAATATATTGTCATCTACCATCAGCATCTGGCTTTGGCTTTGCCTCGCAGCAATTGAACCTACATGGGTTAGAGCTAAAGATCTTGGCAAGTCTGGTCCTTTCTAACCTGGTTATATAGGAGAATAAAAGCAATCCTATTCTTTCCTGTGGAGCTCAGACTGACCTACCAACTGCAAGAATCAGAAAACTAATTAAAATGATGCTTTTTAGACAATGCTGGCAAAAATGAGGCAAAACACCATTCCAACTAAATGCCCTGGACTGATCAAGAAAGCTCTCATCATTTGAAGACTAGGGCGAGTGTACAGATTACCTGAGATTTTAATAGGGAACTAGGAAGCTATAGAGAATTCAGAATACTTCAATACATTTAAAACAGACCAAGGAAGATTAAAGGTATATAAGCTGAAAGAGCATCTTGACTCAAGATTACAGTGGTTCTAAGAAACTTTTGACATTCAAAAGGAAATTTTCAGCAAATTACTAAGAGGTAAAAGAAGTAGACTGAACTGTGTGCAAAGAGGACATGGAGGAGAGTGACTGACACACAACAAGCTCTGGTATTTGGTAGAGGCCTGGGGGTGACTGATGAGAGAAACTTTTTCGTGGTACCAAAGAGAGATTTGCCATATAATTAGCTAGGTTTTCCTCATGAGATTTGATTTGCATTGCTGTATATTTAATAGCTGTTAGTGAACTTGCAGTCACTGAGTCAGAGTCAGTCTGGGATAAGGATGAAAGAGAAAGTAGAAGATCATAGGAAAGCAAGCTGGCTAAGATCCAAGTGAAAAGAATTTACCTAGTAGGAAATGACAGAGAAACAGGGGCATAGTCAGTGAGGGAGGAATCCAGTGGAAAAATTACTTCAGCAAGAATGAAAGATAGCGGATAACAGAGGGGAAAAGTAAGGGACCAGGTAGAAGATGTGGCTGACTTATGTATACATCAGCCCACCCAGCTATAAGAAGAGAAATCTCCTGGAAATCATTTTTCTGTTTCAAAGAAAGTTGTACCACAACATCTACAAGGGGCTGATTTTTCATGCAAAATAAGCTAACTTGAATATTAATGTATGAATCAGATGCTTTCAAGTCTGAGGTTATAGTGGGATAAGGACAGGCCAGATCCCAGATTCAGCAAAGAACTAAACAAAAGCATGGGACTTTTGCTTAAAAAATAGCTTAAAGCTTGTAAGATGAACATCTTCTGGAAAGTGGTGAACAAGAGCAACCATCTCTGAAATCAAGCTGGATTGATAACTGACCACCCTGTGTGATTGCCTCTTTCTTACTGATTGCCTCATCAGCGTGATGTAGGAAAATATCAGTATTTTCTCAAAGCAATGATTGAAGTTTTAGAGGGAAAAGATCCAAAAACACATAAACTTGCCATGTTAATAATCCATTTCAGATCTTTGTAAGCAGTAAAAAAGCTATTGCAGTCACTAGTTCAGTCAGTTTCAGGAGAGTAATTAAGACTAGACATACATTAAAGTTCCTTTGTTTATATCTGGTCTAATGGGTACAAGCATGCCTGTGACTTTTTTTTTAACTTAAGTCCCTGGCATAAATTACCCACAATTTACACAAAGATTTCCCCTCAAAGCAAGTAATATTTTGTTGAAAAAGTCCTTATAAACTCTTCCATAAACTCTATCCATAAACTCTGAAAGCATAAAATTGTTTTCATTGCAATCAAACAAATGAAAGTAGCAAATGTTATGAGAAGGAAATTTTATCTCCCTGTTCAAAGTGCAGGACTGTATAATCTGTGCTGTGACTGCAGAATGCTACAGTGATGCATAACCCCTTTGACAGAAATATACTCAAGAGGCTGCAAGACAAATATATTTGCAATGACTCCTCTCAGACATTCATATTTTAAGAATCCTCATTTTCCAAAATGTTCTTCAGAATAGTTAAGTCTCAAATACTGCGAAGAAGACCTATTATATGTGGAAGATACATATTTACCACTGGTGCTCTAGTTCTGAGAACTTAAGCTTAAATTTCAAACACCATGTAATGTCAGAGCATGAGAATGAGTAGGCGATATGGAGAAGAAAAGGAGAAAACTGCCCTTCAGTAATGAAGAAATGACCACTACAGAAGCAACAGGAATTCAGAATCACAGGAGGTAGCCAGGAGCTTGAAAGAAAGGCTTAGAGGATGGAGACGCAGGCGATGAAGTAGTTCATAAACCTAACACATGGTGCACACATTAAATGAGACCGTATCTTGGTTCTGGTCTTGGTCAGCCAGTACTCTCATGTGGCCTTCCAGCAATTCTTGAAATATATTTTATCTAGAGAGGTTCTGAGCTCAGTGAAGATTCCTTGAGTGACCTTAAGATCAGTAAGGACATTTTAATTTTTGAATGATTAAGAAAAAAACAAGACAGCAAAAAAAAGGCCAACTTATCAAGGACAACAAGAAAAGCTTCTTCAAATACATAAGTAGCGAAAGAAAGACTAGGGAAAATGTGGGTCCGCTACTGAATGCGGTGGGTGCCCTGGTTACAAAAGACAGAAAAGGGAGTTCCTAAATGCTTTCTTTGCCTCAGTCTTTAGTAAGGTCAGCTGTCTGGAACTGCAGACCCTGGAGACACAGAGGAAGCCTGGAGAAAAGAAGATTTGCCCTTGGTTGAGGAAGATCGGTTAGAAATCTCTTAGGCAAACTAGACACTCACAAATCCATTGGTCCTGATGGGATGAACCCAAAAGTGCTGCAGGAGCTGGTGGATGTTATTGCTAAGACACTTTCCATCATCTGAGGTCATAGTGCACAAGAGAGGTGTCTGAGGACTGGAAGAAAGCCAAAGTCATACCAGTCTTCAAAAGGGGCAAGAGGGAAGAGTATAGGTCAGTCAGCCTCAGTTAGCCTAATTTTAGACTCTAGAATGTAAAAATC
The DNA here is from genome assembly GCA_013389825.1 of Crypturellus undulatus. NCBI lineage: Eukaryota > Metazoa > Chordata > Aves > Tinamiformes > Tinamidae > Crypturellus > Crypturellus undulatus. The sequence continues at coordinate 133,305 of VWPW01024256.1, read as the reverse complement.
TACTGCATTTCCCTTTTACTATGTGGTGCAGAGAAAAAAATGCTTCTTGTTCTTAACAAGCTCTGGCACCTCACCTGCTTTAATCACCTATCTTAGGCTGAAATTAATCATTCTTTGCAAATGCCAGTACGAATTAAAGGGACACTAGCTTGGATGATTGTATCTGCCTTGTAGATATCTCCACTGGGACAAGTGAATCCTGCTCTTGCAGTCCACCTCAATAACCAACTGTAGTAAGGACGGACTCCTAAAGAGCGCATTTGCAGCCCTCTGTTCAAAGCGAAATCCTTTGGACTGGACCGAACTTTCAATAAAAAATGAAATTGGTCACAACTCACATCTCATATCTGACTGTTGACTTGAAAAAATCATTCAAATAGATCTCTGTGACTCCCTTGCATATGAGTAAGTCTACTCTCACGACAAGAAATGATGCTTACCAAGGGTGAGATCACTAAAAACGGGTCTGAATTAACTGTAAGTAGAGGGTCAGAGTCAAATGCTATCCTTTTCCTGGCTAATGACTGCAGAGGAAGCCAGAGAAAGAATGGACACTTGGGTTGACTCAGTGATGACTTCTAGAAAAGTTAGACTCACCTCAGCTGATAGAGACAAACTCTTCTTAGCGCTACCTAAGAGTAATGGAAATACACACGTACAATAAACTTACCACTTTCAATAGCAGTTTTAAAGTCTTAAAGTCTTTAAAGCCTTAAACAGAATAGTTAACATCAGAGAAATAAAATGATGTGTTAAATAAGGGTTCTGTTAAGTGACATGATTTCCAGAATTTACCATGATGACAATTTTGATTTGAGATATTAGTGGATGATAATTTTTGAAAGGTTTGTGTATGTTTTTTCATGGTGTCTGAATAAAGAAAATGGCAAACTGTCAAAAAAAGGCACTAAATTCAAGTTCCATCTTAAATTAAAGGTGTTTGGCTTATGCTATCTACAAAAGATTTGGTTCCTCACAGACCAATATATCTTGACTTGTTCAGAAAATGAACAAGTCTTGTACCTTTCTGGTAATTGCTAGTATCTAACAAAAAAATAATATCTTCTCAAAATGCTGATGGACTTTAGGGCATTTAATTGGCATTTGTAGACCCTGAAGCTAGCTGGAACAGACTACTGTGGTGGCCTAGATTTACGACCGTATGCAGCACACAGGAAGGGGATCTAAAACAAGAAGCACTGCTGTGGTAATAAGCTGTTACATTAGCAATTGTAATTGTATTAAACTTCGTGAAAATGTTGATAGTAGTTCCAAGGACTTTGCTCTGCCTAATTAGTCCAGTGAGGTTCCCTGTGGATGGGGAACAAAATAAGAATCAGAAATACTCACATAACACCTGTATACAGGCAAACAATATCTCGCCATCATGTTCATTTTCAAGGCAGAAGCCTGTCCCTGCGACAAGCATTGCTACAGTAGGTACTGAAGAGAGGGAGACAAGTGAGAGAAAAGTCTGGAAAATCTCTAATCTTTTATGGAAAATAGCATGTGTGGTCCTCAGGTTCTTGGGAAATGAATGTTAATTCCCTGGACTGGATTAGCGAAAATTGCTTCCTGAAGCTTCTGCTGATGGTTCAAGACTGAATATAACGCCAAAAATGCACAGTAATAAAATTGGTCATCCCAATGATTTCCACATACGCTTTCCATGGTATGCAATATCTAAGTGCTTTTTGGCAGATAATGAATGAGCTTTTGTCATACCTAAGAATTAAGCCGATTTTACAACTGAGTAAAATAAGGACCCAGATATAATTTACTGAAATTTAGGGACTGAAACTGAAATATTTTCTGGGATGGGAACTGGGATAGAAGCCTCCCTCTACATATTCTTGGGCTACTGCCCAGGCATAAGGCAACCTTTTTTCTTTCCTTTCCTTTCCTTTCCTTTCCTTTCCTTTCCTTTCCTTTCCTTTCCTTTCCTTTCCTTTCCTTTCCTTTCCTTTCCTTTCCTTTC
>VWPW01024256.1:48911-131067 GCA_013389825.1 Crypturellus undulatus | reverse complement strand
CCCCTCCCTTCCCTTCCCTTCCCTTCTTTTTTCTTCTCCTCTCTTCTTTTTCCACAACAATTTTGTGCTAACAGCTTCAGCACGTCTTCTGGAACCTTAGTTCTAGCACTGATCGTACTCAAGCACACACCAGATACACTCATATGCATGTTAATTCAGTGAACATAACAGTCTACTTTAAAGAGCAATGTACTACTGTGCATTACATACCTGTAACACATACAGATGTGTTTTGCAGTCTTTCTAGGTATTAGGACATTTCTTTTTCATTGATCTTTTAATCACCTTAATCACCTGAGTAAGGAAAATAGCAGTTTGCTAAGTACAAAGGATGAAGAGATGTCTTTTCAGAGTGAGTGAAGGAAAAGAAAAGCCAAGCAAAGTGTCAGACAGCTTCAGTCAGTTTGCAAGAACTGCACAGATTTGCTGTAGAGATGGGTGGACCTGGTGTCTGCCCAGAGATGCTGGGGGCTGTGGCCGCCGATCAGCACAAAATGTTGCTTTGTATGGTTCATGTTCCTGGTACATTGATTTACAAACCTTACAGAGCAGGTCTTAGGAACTGCACAGCTCTCCCATACAAGTATCCTACATACATCCTGGAGACCTGGGAGAGCTGCTGTGAATAGGGAGTTGGCACAGTTTTGTAAAACCAGAGCCAAGAAGTGAGCTTTGCCTTGGCACTTCACTTTTACAATGACTGCCCTTACTGTGGCAAATAAGTTCTTGTTTTATTATATATCTGTCTTTAAAAATACACATTTATTTTAAATTTGTTTTAGCAAGAGTCAGGCCAGAGCAGGTCCAGTTGGTTGAGCCCCAGTGTGTTGGGATCAAAGCGACTCAACATTTTCTGTGCTCTAATAGAAACCAGTAAGAAAAAAATGAGCTCAACTCATAGATTCAGTCTATGCATAGATTACTCTCTGCTATCATAAAGGGTTTTGACCACGATTATAGAGAAAACTACTGACAATCCAGGTGGTATAAATCATCTTAAGACTAAGCTGCCACATTTCCAAGTGACCTCTTTGCTCTGATTCCTCCCCCTCTTAACTGGCAAGTCTTTAGACTGACAAATGCAGTGATAAAAACATATTCACTTTACAACATTTAACTCTCAAATCAAGAACCAGCTAAAACTTCTGCATAAATATTGAGCCAAAACTCCTTTCTTTCAATGCTTAATTTGCATATTTTGCAAAAGTAATGATAAAATCAACAAGGAGTAGCAAATCTAAATTACTACTGTGAGTGATGACCAGCATGGTAGAGGTTTGTATATAGGTTAGTAATCTTTATTTTGAGATATAAGATAAAAGCAGAATCAGTATATTTTCATAAGATGAGTACATACGCATTGGAAAGGAAGTCTAAACAGCTTTTAAACATAATATACATCATGTTGGTTTTTCATACAAAATACCTATGGATTTTTCAGCAAAGGAGAGTTATTTTTGTTATCACATCAATGTTTAACAATTTCTTATATTAATCTGTTAAAAAGAGATAACTAGAGATCAAATTTTTTTTGCTTTGTTTTTGCCTTTGCTTTTGCTTTTCTTTTAAGTCTATTTTGGTAAATGCTCAATCTTCCAGCATATACTTTAACACTGTGTATTGGAGTAGGAATTACCCAGGTGAAACTTGCTTCTGGAGCATAGTGTCTGTAGATACAAACATTGAAGTAGAGGAGATTTTTACACGTTGAGCTAGTTGACAGAATATTTCCTACTCTGTAATAAATTTCTGTATTTTCTTACCACAGAGTAACTATGTGGAAGTAAAAGATGTGCTGGTAGAGAGCTCAAATTCCTGACTTATACGATGAGCAAATGTTTCTCAGACCTGCCCACAAGGATTTTTACTGTGAAATCACTGCAGAGTGTAACGCAGCATGACTAACATCATCTCCTTTAAAAAGGCTGTTTACAGTAGCCAAAAACTCACTTTGCAGTTTGGAAATCTTAATTCTATTACTAGTGCTAAAGGAATGAGAAGAAGAAATGATGCAGGAGAAATTTATTATAACTCAGCTCATGAGGGCCGGATTTGGAGGTGCAGAGTTCTTCTGGCACTGCTAAATCAAAGACGAAAGTTTGAACATACAAGCCATCCTCCTCACTATATCCTCTGCCAATTACTCTCACTTTTTTTTCCAGCAAAGACTATATGACTGCTGCTTTAGTCAAAAGTCCCTCAGACAAATTTTGTTTCCCTTAGTTAAGCCAGAACCAGGGCAATTAAAATCCTCAGCACGTGTAAACTCTTCTTTAGATATCACATTTACATATTCCAATTTTTTCTTCCCCATGCTCTGAGAGTTTCCACCTCAAGATATGATGCTGTACAGCTTATTCCCAGTATTCACACATTGCTTTCTTATAGACAGCGTCACCTTTCCTATCGCCTTCAGCAGACTTGTGGCATTCATATACACAGGAACGCTAACTAGACACAAAATTTGAACACATTTTTTTTTATTATTCTTTTAGAAAAGGTTTAAAATTAACTTTGAAGTGGGAGGATCACGTCATTATCTTCAAATGACTGAAGAATGTCTTCCCCAGGACTGGGTTACCAGAAACCCGAGCGCCCCGGTGGAGGCTGCAGCTGTTGTGCTCTCAGTTATTTCCCCCTCTTATCTCCCTGGTCTTAACTGGTGGCTGCAGCGAAGACAAGGCCAAGCAGTGCTAGGAGACACACACTGGACATGCCCTGCTCCTCGTGTCGAGTGGACACGTGAAGAGAAGCAGAGCTCCCGTAAATGTCTCAAAATCCTCAGCAAGGTTTGGCAGACAGGGAGGTGCTTAGCGAAGATGATCTTCCTTTCTCTAACCCTTCTATATTACAGCTTCNAGACAAGGCCAAGCAGTGCTAGGAGACACACACTGGACATGCCCTGCTCCTCGTGTCGAGTGGACATGTGAAGAGAAGCAGAGCTCCCGCAAATGTCTCAAAATCCTCAGTGAGGTTTGGCAGGCAGGGAGATGCTTAGCGAAGATGATCTCTCTGACCTTTCTATACTACAGCTTCAGAAACAACGACACCTTGGGTTGCTTTTGGCTGGATGCATCAAACCTTCTAGCTCTTGCTAGGAATAAAAATAATGACACTTGTGTGTAGATGCATGGCACCTCTCTAAGGCTTGCTGTATACATATCTTGTGACCGTGAAATACCTATCTACATATCTATGAGGTCCCTAGGGTCTTGGGTTTTATTTTTCTTGTATGAAGAAGGTTGTATCAAACTGCCTTAATGTGAGTGGATGAAATAAATGTGAATAAAGATTTTTTTTTCCCAGATATGCTCATTTTTTGCTTCTTTTCTGTTTTCGTGATCTTCATTTATTCTTGTTCAAACTTTCTCCGCTTGTTTTCTTACATATCAATCAAATCATAGATTTGAAATAGACACTATTTATTCAAAACGTTTATGATGGAATGTTCATGTAGGCATAAAAAGAAGAGCTTGAGGCCTAATTAGCTTCCTTATTATGAGAAGACTCCTGATGAATGACTGGATAACCTAGGGTGTATTTGCAACCAAAGCTCTCTTACCCCATATAGAAATTCCACAGCTTGGATGTTTTGTCTAGGCCTATTTCTCCTCCAGGATTTTTAAGGAAATTAGTATCCTGCAGTCACGTAAGATATGTCTCTGCAGTGGAACACTGAGGTATTAAATGTAGAAGAGAATGATTTACAGCTTCAGTGCTCGTTAGTCCAGGGACAAATACAAGGTATTAGCTGGAGCAGGATGCGCTGATGAAACAGCCACATCAGCAGCCTCATCTGTGAGGCCTGGTCAGCCCTCACTTGTGTTCCTGCTCTACATATATGTACAAAAAATAGCAATCCATTAATTTTTAAAAAGTTAAAATAAGTTTTCCCATAGCTGAAATTTAAGCACATTTGTTTTTACTATGACAAAAATTTTATGCCACAGAAAGAAATATATTTGCCAAAAATACAGCCTTTAGTATATAGCAGCAGCACTTGCATAACAATCAAAATGATCTGGATCTTATTTTTTATAGCTTAGAGAACTTTTATAAATTCCAAGCCAAATATTTAACCAATAACAGTTAAAAATAAATAAATAAACAAATTAACAAATGAAAAAAAGCAGTTACCGTAATGCAGTTTCTTCTAATCTTTAATTAAAACTTGTAAAACCATGATTTTAAAAATAATCAGCATGTTTACAATTAAGTAGTAAAAAACTCCAAACCTATTTCTGATGTAAATCAGTGATTGAGATAACCTACCCTGCTGCTAGCTACCTTTTCATCCTTCAGTGGAAAATTTTCAGTATCAACTATAGCGTTCTTACAGTAGTAATCAAATGAAGATATATAACAGTAGCTAGAAGCACATTGTTACTCTATGTAAAAATATATCTTCATTTTTAGGGAGGGCTGAAATCTCATCAAGCTTTTAAAAAGATCATTTTTATAACAAACTATATTAGTTTTATATTATCTCCTATCTCATTTCTTAAATGCTACAAACATTGCCTTAGCAATGTGCATCCAGTTTGCTGTTGTCTCCCTGGAATATATTTTTTACAGGATAAATTTATCAGTCCTTCTTTTAGTGGTTGCTATAAGAAGAACTGATTTACCTCAACTCAGATTTTGTGATGAGTTGTGTAAAGATTCTTCGGTGTGAAATAAACCTCCCCCCTTCTCCATTTCCAGAACTGTATAATTTTGGACTTCACCTCTAATTAACATCTGAATAAATACAATTTTGTCAGCCAGCTCTGTGGAGCGGTCAGTAAATTTACAGGGGCAAATCTGGTTCAGATAACTAATTTTTGATAGTTTCATCCAAAAATGTTATGAGAAAACATAACACAAAATCATAAGCTGAAATGTAATCAAAAAGTTACACATTTAAACAATAAAAGTTGGGAACAAGCCAATAAGTTAAGACAAGTCTTCTTGGGAAAAGCAAACTGTGTCTGAAACAGCTAGATGAAGGTGTGGAGCTAAGAAAATGCGAGCTTCTAGCTCAAGTGCATATAATGGAAAACAAGCTGGTCTCATGCATGGCTATCTGTGCAGGGGAAGAACATCATGTGAATCTAAGCTCTTCTGTTCCAGCTGAGAGATAACTAGAAACTCGCTGGGATGAAGTACCTCATAAAACAAAACCCTTAAAAAGTCCATTCGTATGTGAGATTTCCAGTCGAGGGACCAAGAGGAGAATTTATTGTGAACCCATCCATCTGGCGCAGAAATGGAGCAAGCGTGTGAGTTCTGCTGCTGAGCAGATTATATTTTGGCTGACCCACATAATGGTAATGAGAAATTTCTGAAGATCCAGCATATACTTACATCAACTGGCAGAAAACCTTGGCAGTGGAGTGGATCTGTTAGGGTTTTGGATTCACCCTTCAAATTCAGTGTCAACAAAAAAGTTGAGGTTGATCATTTACAGCTGTCTAGCAGCTGAGTTTTGGTTTAGGCAGAGCAGAGTCACGATAAACCGCTGAAGCTTGATATGGTCACAGCTCTCCTGCGGGGAAGCCCGGAAAGTTGCTGTGGGTTATAGAGATGGTTCAGAGCTCTGATTCTGCCCGTTTAAGCTCCCTAGCATATTAAAATTGATGGGCTTATCAGCAGGTGCATATCCAGACATTGCTAGCTAAAAGATGTGCAGCCTGGTTTTATACCATTCACAATGAATGCTGCCTATTATAAGAATCATGATGGATTATCCTCGCTGAATACAAAGTGAATTCTCCTGAGCTTATTCACATTGATTAGATCTGGTGTTAAGTTAAAAGAGCAGCGTATCACAGTGGAGATTTTTCATTGTGGATAGTCCCTAATATTTAATTTCTCTATGCACAGTCCCACGCAGGTTTCATTTCTGACTTTAAGTGTTTTAGTTTCCACTGTCTCATTTGCACCACAAGCAATGGAATCCACTGATTATTTTATCCCTGGAACATCCTGTGCTAGCGGACACTAAATTGTCACTCCACTTTAAAAATGCATTGCTGAAAAACTCAGAAAGATTCAAATGTGAATTATTATGTCACTACCACTCATAAATTCTTTGACAAATAATTACCCGAGATTTTAAGCTGACGCTCTCCCTTCTTGAGACATCTTCTATACTTCCCTCCCATCCTGATGACCATCCTGAAAAGTACAGTTTGTCTCAGAGCAAAGTCAGTGTAAAATCTTTTATCATGTCTAATCCTTTCACTGTCTGTCAAAGAGATTGTCCTTTGCACAAGTTAAGTTAGTTCAAATGGTCCATTATAAATAAGCAAGAATGGACAGTGACATCAGGAAAATATTTTGATAATTCACAGATAGATCTTTTCAAGAAGGGTAGGACAGTGTCCATTTTTAAATCTGGTTTAATTATTTACTTTGGGAAAAATTCGAAACAAAACACATAGCCATATATCTTGACTTCAGTCCCAGAGATGTACCTGGATGAGTCCTTTACATCATGGAAATGATCTACTCTAACTTTAATGAGGTTTTAATACAGATATTTAAGCAAGCAGATATCTTCCCTGTGATTATTTCTGCTCAAAAGTTACATGACATTGTAAAAGAAGGGTACGCAAATATCACCTTTTCTTATTTGGTGGGAAATTATCCTTGTAATCTCTTGCTGTAATAATCAGTCCATTGTTTACAATATGAAAACATTTGTGTATAAAATTAAGCAGCAATAAAATAATACAGTAATGTCAAAAAGTAACAGCTGCTTCTGGCTAGTTAGTCACTTCATACAGACACATGTATACTAGACTGAAAATTTGGCAGAGTAAACATATCAATATGTAAGTAATTGCATGTATATTTTTGGAGTGCTCTCAAAAACACTTTTTAATGACACATAAAAGTCTTGGTTGAAAGGAACAGACCAACCCAAGTCCTTGAAAAATGTAATTGTATCCAAATTTGTATTGTAAAAGCTTAATAAGACAGTTTTAGCTCAAAGGGAATCCCACTGCACCGCTCTGACTCATAAACACTCAGCAAACACGGGATGTGATACAGAGCTTTATCTCACCGAGTGACTCCCAGTATGTGTCTGGAATTTTTTTTTCTCAGTCATTATTTGTATTGTGAGCAGCTCATATGTTTCTAAGGGGATGAACACAAAAGCCATGTTCTAATGTGATAAAGAATTAGGACTTCCAAACAATTTGGCTTATCAATCACAATATCACATGCTGCAGAAAAAAAATAAAAAGAAAGAAAAAAAGAAAGAAAGAAAAAATAAGACGACTTATCTAGTTAAATAGTCTTTTCATCTGGGACTCATTAGGGTTGGGTTGTTTCTCTCTCCTGTTTCTAACTAATGCACTGCTGGGAGCCCAGGCCAGGTGTTGCTTTCAGTGTTGTCTGCTCCCAGCAACTCTATCTGAGAGGTCCATTTCTAGTCACACCAAACTAATGTAACCTTTTGCTCTGCCCTGTTAAATTACAGCACCTTCCAACTCCACGTTAGTAAAAGGAATAATTAACAAGGTGCTTAAGCCAGGAAAACACTTGGGTGCCCCAATTTCGTTTTGAGGGCTTTTATGCCTTTCTTTGTGGGAATCATTCACATCGATAGGTGATGTGAAGATTTCTAAAGTGCACATCTGAAAAGTGAAAAAATGATTTTCTTTTTTCAATGGTAGATGGGTTTTCTTAAAACAACTCCAAAGGTCTATCCAGAAATACAGTGCAGACTGATTGCCGTTGTGTGGCCCATCAATATGAATTTGGGACAGTGCTTTTTGACTGAACCTGCAGATGAACTATCTGTATTTAAAAATGCTTAACCTGGCACTAGAAGAATAATGTTATAAATATCCTCAGTTGAATCTGATGCTGTCATGAGCCTGAGGACATTGTTCAGTTTGTCCTTTTATGCATACAGTTACAATTGGCAATTAAAATCATTTAAAAGTATATATCAATTTTCTTCCAGTAAATTGCATTTCAGTTTAGAGATCATTGATTTCTGCATGGCAGCTAAATAAGAAATTAAATTTATGACTGTTCATTTCATGCCACAGCAGAAATACTTTGAGGAAGGACCACTGAAAGCTGAAGCTGACCAGCTGAGTTTTACAAACTCTGAACTCCAGAAGACAACGGCTCTTGGATCTTGGAGCTTCTGCTGGTGTGGTGTACATCATGTTTAAAACTACAGTGTAGGTCAATATTTTCCACATTGCAGCTATAGCTATTCCCTCATGTCTCACTTCTTCTCAGTGAGCAAAGCTGATCCAGACTGCTTGGAACTTAAGAGAAAAAGCTTGTGTCGGATGGAAATCTTGTTGTGAATGACATTGTGTTCAACAGACACACAAATAATTGGAGAGTCTATTAGGTGGAATAACAGTAGTTAATAGTTTATAGTTTAAGATCTGAAATGGTTGGGAAATTAGATGTGGAGTTAGAACCTCAGCAACTGGTACCATGGACTAATCCTCTAAATTATCTTCTTGTCAATCCTGCTGCTTTCAGGTTCAACCCCAAGAGCTGAACCTAGAGTTCTGTTTATAACCTCTCTATTCAAACTTAATGGAATATTGGGATGCTCTGATCAGTATTTATTGGGAGAAGACCCATTGCTAGTTTTAAGAAAAGATTCACTTATTAATTTTTGAAGTATGTTATAGACAAGGAGCTACAGCCACGCTTTTGTTGCACTCTTTTGGCATTTCATTAAAAAAAATCACATGGGAAGTTTTATTCCTTATAAATTCAAAATTAGGACCACTCTATTTTGGTTAAAATAAACACTCCTATCAGTTTGTGACCCTTCAGAAAAGAGCTAACTTTTTCACTATCTTCTTTCATTACTAATATATATATATACATATGTATAATATATCAAATTAAAAAGTCAGTGAACTCCGATTAAATATTTCATAAAACCAGTTTTAAGGCTTTTACCTGGAGGAATGCAAAATAGTGTTAAATTTGAAATTAAGAGGCCATTTTCAGAAATGGGCACTGATATTGTAAACACAAACCTTTCAAATGCATATTCAAACCTGAAATTTGAGGTCAAATACTGCCAATAGAAATTTTGCACTGCTGGCTTAAAAATGTGCTGAGAGTCCTCTGCACTGCTGTGTCTTCTTTATTGGATCTACCTGATAAAAGATATTTCAAGGAGAAAAAATACTTCCACAGCTGTTGAATATGAAATGAGAAAGATTGTTGTGGATCCTCAGGCAAGAAAGAAATCTGCTTCGGACATCTCTGCTTAGACTTATGTTAGCTTTGGAATCTAGGTGTCAATGAAAGTTTTTTTTTTTTTTTGGTGCCACTCAATCCAAATAAGCAATTTGGTAGGGATAACAAACCATAAATAGGCACTGATAACAATTTAAAAATGAATAGTCATCACAGAATATTAGGTTTAAGTGTAAAAATGACCATGAGTTATATGTCGGAGTGGAAGTTTAAATCCAGCTGTGTACCTAAATGGGGCAGAAAATTTCACTTCGGGTCATGTATCAAATCAAAATCATCTGAGTGCCAAAATCCTTTCAACTTAGGCAGTTCAGATCCAGACCTGGATTCCAGCTTTGCAGCCAGAACTCCTTGTTTGACTTAAGTCTTGATTTCCTTGGCTATTGTGGATTTAAATTAAATCGCATACTTCCCATTCTTTCATCAAAGTAAATGTATTAATGTATTTCTTTACCTGCTAATCTGACTAGGAGTGTGCAAATGCATAAGAAATACTTTTTAAAGCATTACTCTAGATTTAGTTGCTAATTTCATCACGATGTTGCTCATTTTGTCTTCACCTTGCATAACGGACCTCAGTAGTAACCTATACTACTTTTTATACAAAGTTCCTGCACGTGATTTACGGCACTCAGCATGTATTTTATTTAAGGCAAAATCGCAGCAGGGACAGATTTCATGCCTGTATGTGGCCCTCCCTTTGTCTGCCTACTTGCTGCCTCACAATAAATGACACATGTGCAACTCCAATCATTTCTATGCTTTTACAAAGTACTTGTAGTATTTGCATGCAGGAAAACGAGACCCATGAGTACATTTTGGAGTTCACGTTTTTAAATTTGTGAGATTTCATCTCATGTGACTGTCATAAAAAAAACACAACAAAATTTATATTGAAAATTGTCTTAATGAAACATGCAAGAATGAGCAAACAAAAAAGCTGCTGAAGAAAACTCATCGTTCGATGCATTAGCAACCACGACTGAAAATGGAAAAATAAAAAGAGGAACTCACCTAGTGCTAGTGGACTTGAGCTCCTTCCACACTGAGTTTATTAAAGTTTAATATGTAAGGAAATTTCTGAGAAGAGCTTTGTATTGCCGTGCATGGCCAGTCTTTCTCCGTAATGAGCAAAACTAGTCTGCTAGGCTTTTATGAACAGGGGGACTAAGTGACTGAAGTTATTCCCAATATGGATACAGGAATTTGCAGGTGACGAAAAGTCAACTAGAGAGGTGAATAGGCTGGCCAGATGCTGCATCTTTAAGCAAACCATCTTTCCATAAATTCATGAAGAACCTAGAAAAGGCAAATCTCTCCAGAGCATGAATCTCTAGATATGGAGGACTGAAAGAAAGTTATTAGGGAACAGTCTCTCCGCTCAATATTGTTGAAATTGCAGGTGTAACCAGACCTGAATAATCCATATGGGAAATGAAGAAGGGCCTTGCTGCATATGCCATGCTGTGCAGGAATAGCCTAGAGACTGGGCTCCTAACCAAACTCATCACCCATTCCTATTGCCCATCTTGGCCTGGCCTTGAGGCTCACCCAGCTGCTCCCTCTCTGGCATCATGAAGACAACATCAAGCTGAGGAGTGAGTTCCTTTTTCCTCCCTATAAAGGGCAGATACTGCCCACTTCAAGGGCAGATGTGATTTGCAACTGCCTGTAGACCACTGTCATGTTGCTGTAGTGGATGATGACCATGTTCAAGGAGCCCACAGTGAAGACTCAAGAGAGCTCCAATATCTATTGGATTCCTCAACATAAGCACAGCAAAGACAGACTTAGCTTAGTGAATTGCTCAAGCCAGGCATGAGAAATGCCATTCTTTGCTCAATTATGCTAGTGTAAAATAGCAATAACACTGAATTTGCATGAGTCTAAGTGAAGGAAGAAGCTGTCTGAAGATGACGGAAGCAGATGATGGTTGGCAAGCAGAGTAACCCTGAAATGTGTCAACCACCCAAATATTCACAAAATAATACCAAAATCTGTATCTGTCACTTATCATAAAGCTTTGCCAAAGGATAGAGGAAATTATAATGCTGTTTTCTTATAACTATTTAATCACTACGTGTGTTCTGCTGAAGTCATAAAATATATACTTATTTTATTCATTCGCTACATATGTAAGCCTTGGAGCACTGCAAGAATAGTAACCAAAATAGAAATTAAATTGGGCTTGACAGCTGGCAGGAATGCGCAGTGTAGGAAAGATTGATAAGGTGATTTCTGGTAGCAAATTTTTTTTTGAATATTTGTTCTGGAATTCATGATACCCAAAGGAGAGAACAAATAATATTAAAGAGTGAGAGTGAGTAAAGAAGTCATATTTTTACCTCTGTGGTCCTTCTCAATGAGCTGTGTATTGTCCCTGGTCTTTGATGGTAGAATCTGGAAGACGGCCTACTACTATTGCACTATTGGGAGTATATTTAAAAGAGAAATTCTCCATATGCTATAGGTATAAACCAAATATATGTGTTATAGGATATGAATTATTGAGAAAATCATTCTGTTTATTTCAGCTAAATTCATCTTGAAACTATAAACCAAATCATATCCTGTGAAGAGGAAAGTAGCAGAGTAGGAAAATAGTTTTCTCTCGCAGTATATTTGCACAGCAATGTCTGTGATGTGAGATTAGGACCTTAGGAGAATGCAGATTTCTGTCTTTAGAAGGACATATGTAGGCAGGACAAATCTACTTTGAAATAAAGTAGTGCATATAAACTCCATGCAAGTAGTCTAAACAAGCTTTCAGAAATCTCACTTGCATTCATAGAAAGGAATATCTTGAGGTATTAACAAAAGGGCTGTTTTCCCATAAATGGATTATCTTTGACATCTCTATGTCATGGAGTTTTCCCCCTCATTCCCAGAAGAAGGTCTGAAAATGAATTGCAGAACTGGAAGTGCGGATTCACTGGTGATACAGGGTCATAAATCTCACAGGATACTGAGATTCTAAAAATTTTGCTTGTGATGAAGAGGCCCACACTCAGACTTGGTTGCTACCCAGCTACCAGCACACACAGTTTGGTTAGGGCCACCAGGCCATGACGTGGGGGCAGAAGCTAAGGTGAGGGAGACTACTCGCTCTCTCCAAGCGGCTAGGAGAATACTTCTGCAGTTGCAGTAGCAGTCATGTACATGACAAATGTATATCACACCATAAAAGGGATGTTTCTGCAACCTCATTCCTTTCAGTCATCATCCTCCTAACTTGCATGGAAGTGTCAGAAGCAGTTTCTGACCCTGTGTGGATAGCAGTATTTCCAGGAATGTCACTACAGTACAATAGCTCATCCGTTCCAAGGATTCACAGATATTTTCTCTGCAGGCTGTTTCCACATTACAATACTGAGAAACAATCTGTAGATTTTGTATCATTTCCAATGTATTTCTATCAACAAGTATTCTTATGCATATTTAACATTGAGCTCCTGCTGTGCAACTGTTAAAGTAATAAGCAGAAGTAATGGTTAAACTGGCTTTTCTCAGGTGGTAAATGTCAACTTCTAAGTTTATAAAACTGCTACTAGATTTTATACTATTTTTAAGAGTCCAAGGATGTAAAACTCTTAAAATTATGGGTTTTCAAAAGGTCTAAGGAAACCTAGGATCAAAAATTTCTCAGTTAATTTCAATTATTTTTTTCTTATTTGTTATTTAAGTATTTTTGAACTTTGTGAACAAATTCTAGCTTCCATTTAAATTGAACTGAGTGTGCATTGAGAAATTATAGTTGCATCAGCATAAGGATTAAAGCTTACAAGGGAAATGGACCTGCACAATGAAATAAAAACTCCTCTACAACACAGGAAGTTTAGAAGATGACTCGTTTCTCATCAGAAACTGTTTAGCATTTAATTGACATTATAATTTTATAATTATGGTTACTGTAATATTTCACAGAGGTTAAAGTACTGGAATAATAGAAAGATCAGATAAAACCAAAGTGCTGCAGAGATTTTTTTTATTCACTTGTACATTCTTTGATCTTTTAGAGTCAGAAGCTAAAATAAATGAACCCTAGTCCTTGCTGTGCTTTGTTTATGCATCTAGATTTATCTTGCAGTGAACTAAAAGGTAAATGTTTCTCTATTTTTAGCTGAGTAATGATTTTTCCTTTAGAAAAGATTCAGCCCGCCCTTACCAATTATTAGTAACATCTTGAAATGCGGCTCTGCTAATTAATCAAAAACTTCTTTTGAGCTCAGACAAGCCAACCCCAAGTGACCTCAAATTATATGAAAGCACAGAAGTAAAAACAAGAATTTCTTAGCCAAAGAAAACATCTTTATTCTTTTAACAGACATGGAGGAAAAGGCTGCTCAGTGCAAGGAACTGTACAGTTGAGCCCTTTTATAGCTTTAGATAGAGCAAATGAAGCATTGCTTATTAAAGACCAGCATTTTCTAAAGTATCCAGGCCCTCACTGACTGAAGTTAGCAGTAAAATTGCCTTTCATTTTGAGAAATCAGACGAGCTGCCAGTGCTAGGCAGATATGAGGGCCTGTGCTAATGGCAGTGTTGCCATTACAAGTGTTTTTCATGCCAAGAAGAGACTCACTGCATGAATTTACAAAGGCCAGCTACAATCTGATGTTGAGTTTCAGCATCAGCATTTGTTGGACGAGCATAAAGCTAAACACGAGTGAAGACCTACTTAAACTTAGGGGATTCACTGTCATGGGAACAGCACTGGAGAAGGACTGAGCAGTTTCTATCTTCTAACTTCTCCATTGGGCCAAGTGACTATTAGTGGCAGGGAAAAGCTTTTTCAAGAAGAATAGTCTAAGAAATCTATCAAAGAGTTAAAGAGTTTTTTCAAGGTAACAACTAATTTGGCTATTATCAGTTGGTTTCTACTTAAAGCAGTCTGGAGAAGATAGTCAAGAGTACTCCAAAATTCAGACATGTGGCTAAAAATGGTCACAAAACGAAATAAAAGGCTTCTTGGAAACTATTAGTCATCAAAACTTCAAGATGAGAAAAAACAGCATGTAATAAATATCAACTTTCTTTCTGTTGTCCTCTGTCAATAGCTTAGATCAAGGACTTTTTAAACAGGTGTTCTGTCGCAGCAATCCATTCTTGATATACCCTCAGATTTATTCAAAGAAGACCTAGCAATTAATCTGATGTGGTCCTTTAAGGAGACCCTTTGTAAATACTCCATATAGTCATCTTGTACCAAAATGTCTTTGCAGAGCCTTAATGCCTAGCAAATATCTTTCTACTTAAAGTTTCCATGGTTTTCTGCTCATCTGTGTGAAGCAGCATGGTGCAATTGGCATGTGGCTTAGAGAAGCAGCAGAACTGCCTCATTGCAGTCATCCACTTTGATTTTGGGATCAAACCTCACATCAACCAGAATTGCGCAAAGTGGTGATTTAGAAAATTTTCATGGTGTGTGAAGGAAAATGTCTTATGGTGATTAGTGACATCCTAGTGACGTCAAGGGGGATGGTGTCCAGAAGAGTAGTTGTGCACCTGTGTTTGGTCTTTTGACTTTTCATGGAGAATAACAAACCAGTTTTGATGTTCACAGCCTTGGCCTAGATTTTATCTTGGACCTCGCAGATACAAGGTTGTAAGCACCACATAAAGGCCTTAAATGTGGAAAAGTCATTCTTTCAAACCTGGTCTAGTGTACTACTGCAAAATAAGCGGGGAGTTAAGGCTCCTCTCTGAATGGCAGGAAGACGGAGGACATCTGAAACCGGCTTCTGGAGATGTCACTGTTCCAGCGTCACTATAGCGACAAATATATCTACCTGTATCTCACAAGGCTTGAGCGACCCTTGCTCTGAAACTGCCTACCCTATTTCAGTTTCCTACCCATGTTTTCTGCACACCATCTTCCTTGCTTGGACCCATCTATAGCCAAAAATGAATTTCAGCATTCAAATGGCTGCAAGTTATTTCACTATATAAACAACTTCGGAAGAAAGGCATTCACTTTGAAATAACATTTTTAGGCTTAAAAAAAGAAGCAGCTTTCAACTTTAAAAAGGATTGGCTTGTGAACTGAGAATAGACATTAAGCTTTTTCTTTTCTTTTTTCTTCATCTTTTTGAAGATGGAGTCACTGAAGATTCCAGACCTAAGTATATGGAATGAACTGTTCTGTAGTTTCAGGTTGCCCGTAATTTTATTCCACCCTCATTGTCCTAATATGTAAAAATAACATGCCTTTGTAAAGGATGCATATAATTTAAAATAGATTTTTAAATACTTCTTTACCCTAAAATCCTCCTTTTTATAGAGGAGTTGTAGATTAGTCTTTAAAGTAGTGCCTGTCTAAAAACTATTTACTGTTATGCAAACAGTCATGTGGTCTCCTCAGCTTTTATTTAGGATATTCATCCTGAAGAATCCAATACCCTAAATTTAAAGGTAAACAGAAGATACTTGTTTCCCCAAGGACTCTGCTCCACAGATACAGCAGCAACCACGCACTAAAATGGCAGCAGTGTCACAAGTTCATTTTTATATTGGACTTTGTCTTAAATTGCAACACTAGCACAAGCTGGGCACTTGTGCTAAAAAAAATCGGGGTAGAGGGGAACTATGCTCACAATCCAAAATGTAGGCAATAAAATGCTTATAATTAATTTACAAACTAATGGAAACTTTTACTAAATAACCAACTACCTGAATACTTCTGAATATTTAAAGCTAGGCTCTTCAGTTTCAATGTTTCTGCTCAGAAAGTCCTTCTAAGATGCTCTACCAACAGCAGAATTAATATGTTGCTGTCAACTCTCTAACAATTATAAAAATCTTTTTGTTATATTTTTTAGCTCTCTGTTCTTTTTCACTTCTGATGTGCATTAAAGTCTGTAATCACAACTCTGGTAGTTGGAAGACATTTGATCCTACAGTATTTATCCATTATTAGCTCTGTTTACCCAAGGGAAAATTAAGTGCTGTGCCTTCGAACAGTGAGATATGTAATACACTGATGCCTGCAATGATCTGTGGCAGATGTTAGTCTTTGGAAAAAAAAAATGAAAAGCTATGTCACTAACTTGGGAAGCCAGTTTTGCAAACCGTCTGACTTTGCAGGTGCACACATAATTATTTGCCATGAAAAGTATACAAAGATGATAATATTTCTGATGAATGGTGATTCAATATTATTTTATTTTTATTTCACCTATTTGGAAGCAATTAACTAAAATTGTTTTAGTATGAAAAACACTTCCTTCATTTTCCTCATGCTCATCTTGAGGAGAAAAACCCAGCAAGATACAGCTAGGACATTGTTTGCTTGCATAGTAAGCAAACAATAAAAAGAGTAAAAATGGTTCTGAGAAACAGAGAACTTCTTGGCTCTCAAATTAAGAAAATGCAGGTTTTCTCTAGCAAGGGGTAGAACTTGTGGACCCTGAATGCCAGTTTCTCTGTAGTGCTGTGTGTTCACATCTTAAGAACTGCTAGGAAATACAAATGCTCTATTTTATTAGCTTTTTATCTTAAAAGCAGACAGAATAGCTACCTGTAGACAAAATAAACATCCTTTACCCTTATTCATATACAAGAGCATATCTAATACATGGCTAATTGTTGTCTAATGGATTTGTTGTCTAATTACAACATAATAGTGTTGTAATTAAGCAATATATCCTTTTTGCAATACTATATCTGGGATAGGTGGCTTTGATAAATCCTGGTAGACCATGGGCTTCCATGGTATTTCTAAACTATTCAACATGCTGCAAGTTGAAGTCTGAGAGTATCTGAACCCTAGGGAAGCTTGGCAGTGTCTATGGCAATCTCTTCAAATTGATTCATGCAACAGTACAAAACACCAACCTCACAAAGCTGTTCTCATACATTCGATTAAGTGGCAACATGATATATTAATGGTCTGAATTATCACAGCAGAAGAGCAAGATAAGGATAAAGGATATATTAAGGTAAAACCTTGTTTTACTCATATTTAACATAGGAGAGCTGTTCACTGCTATTAAGTTATGTGATCAAAATCCTACTAAGATTGAAGTGACTTCTTCCTGAGCAAAACATCCCTATTGTGGAGTATTTGCTTTAAGAGAGCTAGAGGACCTAATCTCTTGTTTTTACCCAGACCAAATAGGACAACTACTACATGAAATGTTCCAATGAATTAGAAACAATCTGTAGTAAAGTATTTCCATTAATGGAAAAAAAGAGGTCTTTGTGATTTTTTTTTTTTTTTAATTTATGAAGCCACTCATAGGAAAGCCTATGAATAGATCTACAGACCAAGAAACTTCCTGAGAAAGTAAGATCAGAGCCCTACAACACATTCATCAAAAATGTGTCAGGAATTGGAAGGCAATCTTTTAAGAATGATGCAGATAAGGGTTGAGGGAACGCCTAGAAAAAAAAAGAAAAAGTAATTTTTTTTAGGAGTAAAAGTAACACGAGTATAAAAGGGCCAGATCTCTAGTTAAAATAAATCAATATATCTTTCCTAGGATCAGCAGAACTGTAGTAACTGAAAGTCATCATTTGATATGTACAAAAATGAGCACAATAAAAAAATGCAGAATATCAAAAAGCCTAGTTACTTGCATGCACGCATAAAATTCCCAGTTTGGACCCATAAATGGGAATCAACAGAAACATTTAAGAGAATTTATCTTTGGTTCCAAATACACAATTTATCTTCAGCTTAGTGTGCTCTAAAGAAATACTTGAAGGTATTTTCTGTATACAAAGCATTTTAATTGTTTTCACATATGACAATTACAAGTATGCATCTCAATGCTAGAATGGATTATAAATATTAGCCAGAATAATGATTTGTATTTCAATAGATAGCAGCTGCATTGCACCAAAGAATGTGGTAGAGACATTTCTTCTGTAAATAAATTGTGACAAAAGACAAGAAAAAGTTAATCAGGTAAAAGGGAAAATGTAAGTTCCCAGCTCTGAGAAAAGAAAGAACTTGCCTTCTTAAATTATCTGTTCAGCTTACAGTACTCAGCCCTTTTCAAATATGCAAGAATGATTGATTTAAGGCACTGCAAAACTTCCCTCTCAGTAAGGGTACAGTTACTATTGAAACATGTGTGCCTTGTTTTAAACAATCTCCATGAAAGAAGGGCACAAAATCCTCATTTGGGCTAAAATTATTTCACAGATTATGGAATTTACTGTGTCTTATTTATAAAAGTGGCTACCATCACAGATGTGAACTGCACAAATGGTCAGAACTGATTGATTATTCCATAGATAAACTAATTTCACATATAATCAAGAAAAATTAACATTTGAAATATGGGAATAAGTACAAAATCAATTCAAATTCAAGCATAATATGAAGTGGTTCTAGATGTATAAGAAGTTTAATGAAAAGAATGGCCCAAGTAAGAAGGAAAATGATTTCACAAATGGTACATTATGAATACAGTTATTATTATGAACTTTTTTTTAATATTATCAGACAGTCCTATTTTAGAGATTTAATGTCACAGCTTCATTAAGTATCAAACCGAACAAATGAATTTCAATACATGAGTAGAGTATGATGATGATCTGTTCTTCATTTTCTGATAGCTTCAAGAGAATAATACAGTTGTTTGTGGCATGAATGTCTGCACTAAGAGCCAGTCTGACTTGCATACATAAAACTTGGTTTGGAGCATGACCTAAAATTTAACCAATATTAAAAAAAGGAAGGAAGTAAGAAACTTTTCTTTAAACCTTTCTTCAAGAGTTCAGGTTTAAAATCTCTGTTGAAGAAGCCCAGGGAAATTTAGCAATCAACCATCAGCCTCTGTGAATTAAGACTTCCCTCAGGAATTCCCTCCCTCAGAAGTAAGACATTATTGACTAATAGTCATTTACGTGGCAACAGTGTCTAGAGGTGCCAGCAGAAATCAGAATGTCTTTGTGTTCTTCCTGCTATCCAAGCCCATGTGAGAGCCTGCAGCACATTTGGAGATACCATCACCTGCCTAGACAAATGAAGTAAGATTTGAGAAGTAGCGGAGACAGAGAGAGGGTGATTTGCCCAGCCAATACAGCCATGTAGCCCATGTCCCAGTAGGGTGCTGTGTGCTGCATCTGAGTTTGTCCACCAATTGTACTCTTTAACTTATAGATAACATAGATGTTATCTATGGCAATGAGCTCAGACACAGCAATGAACCTTAGCATTTTTTCTGTATATTTCATTTTCTGTGTGATGCTCTAGGGCAACAGTTTTCATTTGCAGTTGTGGGATAGAAAGAGGAAGATAGAAGTAAGCTTAGTACCCTCTCAAATACTGTTCTGATATATAACAAACTAAACTAGCCTCATTTGACTGCAGGACAATATTTGCTAGACAATAGTTGCTTGAAAATTGTATGAATGGTGGATGCAATTCCTTTTCTCTATGAGTAATATTTATTAAAGTGTTGTTTGCCTGGTATTTCCAGGTGTTAGCATCTTCTTAAAACACCAAATGCCAGCTCCACAGTGAGTATCCATGACCACATATCTGAAAAGTAGGACGCTTGCTAAATTTCCATGCTCTTCTTGGGACAGTATGAAGCCTTGAACAGTTTGAGTCAGTGGGGGAGATCAGAGAATTTCTCACTATTTTGCTCTCCATGTTCCAGTCCAGACTCTTTAAATATAGCATCAAGTTCTCAACCAAAAAAAAAAAAAAAAAAAAAAAAAAGCTCACTTATGAAAGATTTTTTACTTTTTCTTTAAAAAATAGCCCAAATAAAAAAAATGGACTGAAAGAAGATGTGAGAGTAAACTGCCTTGCTCCCTCATCTGCAANTTGCTCTCCATGTTCCAGTCCAGACTCTTTAAATATAGCATCAAGTTCTCAACCAAAAAAAAAAAATACAAATGCTCGCTTATGTAAGATTTTTTTTACTTTTTTCTTTAAAAAATAGCCCAAATCAAAGAGTTAGACTGAAAGAAGATGTGAGAGTGAACTGCCTTGCTCTCCCATCTGCAAACAGTATGATTGTCTACCATACAAATGAAAACATGGAAAAAATTAGGAAGCCTTTCTCCGAGTCAGGATCACCAGTGCTTACTGCCCTCGGCTCCGCTCAGCTCTGTCTCCACCCTTACTTCTTCCCTGGAGATTTTCTAATAGGTAATGAAGAGAAAAGAATATGAACCAGAAAGGAATGAGGAACTCCTCCTCCATGTTCTTCAAGTATATTATAGAATAAGTGACACTCCTCATACCCAACCTACCAATCTTCGCTCTTCTGAGCTGTAACTGATCATTTCACCACTTGAGCTGCTTGGCCAGACTGAATCCAAGTGAGCCCAACTCTTGCAGCACACACCTGGCCTCCCTGAGAGCTTCGGAGCTCCACTGCCTTGAGCCCAGCAGCAGCACCTGAAAATCTTGTTTGCCCACTTCCACCAGCAGCCCTTAGCTACCTGCTCATCACTCCTGGAAACTAGACTTCTTGTTCGTGTGAGCCTCAAGCCAGCCCTGGAGATGTAACTTCACCACGTCCTACAGAGGGAAAATTAAGTCAAAAATCCTCACAAGTACAATACATTTCTATCAGTCTGCAAAAAGCACACAGAGCAATTCAGGAATTCACAGCCAGTGAACGTGATCAATATGGGATGAATACTGTGATGCACATTCAAAAAGCCCTGGGTTTCCTTTGAAGCATAGGCATAGCCAAGCATTGTGGTTCCTAAAGTTAGGTCATATGAATAGTATCCTAAGTTCAGCTTATCTAGATCATTTCCTAGCAAAGTCACTTCTTGACAAACTAATTAAAAACTCAGCTAAAAAAAGGCAGTTGCTACCAAAATGCTAACATGATAGAGTAATTGTAACTGAAGAATAGTCAGAATATTTATATATATGCATAACATATATATGTATATGCATATAGGTGTGTGTGTGTATAAAGAAAAAAAGAAAAACAGAAAAAGAGGTAAGATACTGTCCTTCATCTTGGCAAGTTGCACACTATCGTCTGTCCCTCCCCAGCCATAATAATATTAGTCAGAATCAACTTTTAATTCAATGAGCAAATCCACTTGGCTGTAGGGAAGCCTGGGGCTTTTACTGCTTACTGGTCACTTCAGTGGGGCAAGCCCACAAATAAAATATTAACAATGAAAGCATACCTAACACTCAGTCATGCAATCCTGCACGTTATTTTTGCACATTTTATTGTGTGCTAGAGACCTGTCTCAAAATATTTTAGAAGCTCGCTGGAAGTTTATATGTTTTTAGTGGTTTCTCTTGTGGTACTAAATACGAAGCAAAATAAGAGTTTACTCACAGCCTCTGTGACAGTGAAAGTAAAACCTGTCTTTTTCAGGATGATAGAATAAAGAACACCTTAGTTTTTCTGACGAGCTCCCCATCAGGAACAAGGTGGTGCTCTGTGAAGAAAATGAATGTCCACAGAAATGCTCAGATGGGAAACTGTGCCATACCATCCCCCAAATTTATTTCCATATAGTGCTTGCATGCTGTTTGCTGGCCTTTTCTGAATCTTAAAATATATTTTATATTTGTCTTATGGGCAACAGGCTTTGCCCACAGCCATTCTTGTGTGAGGTCTGAAGCTGGCTATCACAAAGTCAATCAGACACACGTGCAGACACCTTCCTTGTAGGTCCCTGGGGTATGCAGAGTTTTGGGCTTTTTTCAAAGCAACCACATCTCACTGTACCTCTAATAAACACAAGCCATGTCTCATATTTTTGTCACAGACGTAAACATACCACGATTCCCTGGAGTCCTATACAAACCTTAGATCTTGTATGCTGAGAATTTTGTCATTTACTAGTTTTGTGAAACTGAGCTATATATTGCTCTGTGTTTCTGCATATGGACCCTTCAGACATGTTTCGTACAGAGCTTGCCTGGGTTGGGGAATTTGTGTATGATATCTGCATTTTATTTTTTGGTGTACATTCTGAAACCTAGGCAGGATTCTTCTTTCCCTGTATCTTATTTTCTCTATTTTCCAGCCAGATTGTCTGCCCACCTACTTGCTCAAACAGAAAAATAGTCATCAAATGTATGGGCAGTAATGATCAAGAAAAGAACTCTGGTTTTCTGAAGTGGAAAGTGTTTTGGGCTCATGGCCTGGCAGAGCTATCTGAGGGAAATAATACTGCATGTAAAAGATTTGCAGAATCCTGGAGAATATTTCCAAGGAAATCTTAGCTCTGTGCTGCCTGTATTCTCAAGGGTCTCTTACAAATGACTAAGGAGGTGCTGCCTTCACTGAGTTTGTAGAGCACTTTTAACTATGGTCGCTGTCTAAAACACAAGGTGAAAAGTCCTGTGATGTTTGCTACTACCCACATCTAATTTGAACCATTTAGCAAGGCCTCCAGCTCATTGTTTTAAAATCATACATCTTAAAACTGCACAGCTGTTCACCCCGATTGCCAGCTAGATAACAGCTATAAAATACAAACCATAAGACAAATATTTCTGCAGATTTGCTAAGTTATTGCCAACCGAAAATATTCCCTCTGCTGCCCAATATGCAAACACCCTTTCTACTGTTAGGTTTTATGACTGTCGAGGATGGAAGTTGTAAAGAATGTGATACCATTGTGCTATACCATAAACTGCTATTCCACTAGATTCCCAATTTCTTTGGGGAAATCAAGCGCAAAAAAGCAATTACTGTGGAAAAAACTAATTTATTAGAAATACCTTTCTTCTGGGATACAGTCAACTGCATTACCATAAATATGTTTTTCAAACACAGTGCTCTGAGTACAGACCACCCCTATTCCTGCTGGTAGGATGAAGTCTGAGGTTTGCCTGCATAATAGTGCTTCTCCAGTTCTAACAGTTCTGCATTAATATGGTGTGAAAAACCTATATATAGAATGCTTTTGTTAAAATCAGATTATACTAATTCTATATGAAGTGCTTTAATGAAAAATGTTTAATGGCTGAAATACTATAAGACTGCAGTTAGAGTGCAGGTGCAAAAATGATATTCTACACTCCCTGGAGAGCAAACTTGTACATACTGTGAAATATCAATTAAAGTTTATAGTTGCCTGTACCGGTTAAATGTCTTTTTCATGGGAAATTTTCATCTTCTCTTATGAAGCAATCACTTGGGTTAAAATGTGTACTGAATTATGTGGGCATTTTGAGTTATTAAGGAATAGATTTGTTTTACAAGCAAGCTGTAAGCATTCTTTGCTGTTTTTATGAGGTCATCTACATGACTTTTAAATGGCGCTCTTGGCCAACCTGGGTTCTCAGATCAGTTCATTAATTCACACAGCTGTCTTTAAAAACTACAAGAATAATATATACTGCAGTCTAAAAGAAAGGAGTGGATTTCAAGGCCGTATTTCAATCAAGGGGCCTGTTGACATCAGAAACTATGAGAGGACAGCCTAAGCTGTTCGTGAACAGCAGCAGCCTCTTGATTGAAATACAGCCTGGTTAATTGATTTCTTTGAGAATATATGGAGAAAGGATGCACAGTTTCACTTGCAAGCAAGTGCACCTTTTGCAAAGGCTGCAGCTCTAACAAAGTGTTATCTGGGACATATGTAACATTTAGTGCTGGCAAAGGTCGTCCCAATAAAATCTTCTATTCTTCAGTATATCCTGCAGTAGCCAGGCTGGTCACGCGCTGCAGGATTAGAATGGGGAAGATCTGGTTTTAATTTCTGACTCTGACACATTTTGTGAGTGATTTTGGCCCAGCATTTGATCTCAGCTCTGCTTTGGTTCCACACTTTTCTAATTTTGTATCCTTTTTCTCTTCTTTCTCCTGCTTACTTTCTCGCCTACCTTTCTTTCTGTCTTGTCTTGTTAGCATAAAAGGTCAATGTGTCAGGGTCCATCTCCCAACACATGTTTATGTAGTATTTAATGCAATCAGGCCTAGTCCGCACTGAGAACTTATGATCCTACTGCAGAGCAAATCAAATCCTAAATATACCATTACACACATGGACATGCACATGCACACACTCTATTAATATGAATATTTAAGAGTATCCAGCCTTTTCTGGCAAAGTTAGATCAAAACATCCGAAAAACTTCAACCTACCTACCATGTTCTTCTAATTTTTTTTACATCTTTCCAAAATCTGGTATAGAACAGAAGTCAAAATTTGAGAAAAAAAAATGCAATTAATCTGGTGCACAGTGCTATGGGGACAAACCCAAACCTGAGAGAGCTGCATTCAGAATGGGACTAAAAAAATAAGGAATCATTCCAATATTTTATTTTTCAACTTGATTACAAATAAGAAGTGGCACAAACTGTCAGTAAAGAGCTAAATAGATAGACACTGGTTTTGTTTGGGTTTTTTTGCTAAGGCATTTGGGTTAAGTGGAATAAAACTGATTAGATGTGAATTTGAGCTGAACCTCTTCGGTTAATTCAACAGTAATATTTTAGAATTCAGTCTTCTGTTTTCCAAATGTCCTTGAAGTGAGAGTCTGCTCTTGGTGAGCTGCAACTCTTTTCTCCAACTTTTAGTTCAAACCAAGCTGAGAGCTGCCAACAGCTATTTTAATTCCAGAGTCATTCTGCAGCCTGCGTGGCAAGGTGCGGGATCTGAACCACCCTTCACGTCCAAAGACCCACTCTGATCTCTATTTTAGCTGTCAGCCTCAGCAAACAGGTCAAAACCAGAATGTGTCCACTGCTCAAGCGGAGTCACGGGGGTCTATCATGAGAAATAACACTAAATCAGTATCAACAGGACTTTGCACTGCTACTGGTGTATGCAGTTTAGCATTTGAATGTTGGTCTTGAAGTTAATCTCACCGAAGCCTTTTTGAGAAGTATTTTGGTAAGAGCTACATTTTTTTTTAATATAACATACGCTTCTACAGTCATAATTGAATATAAAAGCATAAATACATGCCAAATTTGCTATTGTTCAAGGCAGCCTTTTAATAAAACTCTAGATCAGTAGGCAGCTCTGGTAGAGTATATAACCTGGAGTTCCTCAGCTGGGTGTTGAACTGGAATATTGAGTTGTATACAGGGCCAGGGATCTCGCCCAGATTTCTGCAAATATTTGAATCAAGGGTAGTCAAGAACAACTTAATAAGTCTCAGTTATTGCATGGAACACAAAAAGAGCTCATCTCCTGACTTCACTTAAAAAAAAAAAAACTACAAAAAGAAGAAAGTGGGAAAGCTCAAATAGGAGAAAAAGCACATGCCGTTAAAATTATATGTGGAATTTCCCTTCAATCTCCTCCTGACCCTGACTTATTTAGCTGATTTCTGCGGCAGAAACTGGAAAAACATGGTCAGTGACACACTCATCACCCATTATAGTTGTAAATGTTTGGCACACAGATCATTTGCCTTCTATTTGCTGGCTGTCTGGCCACACAAAGACTTCAAAATGAGGAGGCAGATGAACCGAGGTCCCTCTGCAGCAGACCTAAGGTTAGATTTTCCTGAGGATGTGTGCCACATCCACACGTCCTGCGGTCCAACTGTTGTCCACTACTCCACTCAGCCCGATCCAGGCCAAAGCAGGCAGGAGGTTTTACAGGCTGCATCAGGACGGAGGAAAGCAGCCAAGCTGGGCTGGGAATCGAGTTTTTCCTGCCCCTCAGAAAGAGCCATAATGACGGGTTACAGTCCGCAAGCCCCTGGAGCGTTGTGAAGGTGCAATGAGCGCATCTGGCAGAGAAACTGTCACCTAAACTGCTTGTATGAGACACTGGAAATTAAACTGTGGAAACTGGCTACTGGTCAAGCCTATAGACTCCGAGAAAGAAAAAGAGAATTATTAGGGTCCTTCATTTAGAACATGGAGCAGTTAAATACGAATGAAGGAGGAACATGAGGGATTCTGAATAAAGAGTGGTGGAGTTACCATGCTAAGCCTGCAGGATATGACTTTGTTAACTAGCCTGAAGAGAGCCTGTAAGAAGATAGCTGGGACTCTGTTACCACATCCTGTGAGGAAGTTGCTGTGCGCATTAAAATCTACGGAGAGCCCATAAATGACACTGTAGTAGTGCAAATCCCCACAGATCAGATATAGCCTGTTTTTTTAACTTAGAACAAGGAGGAAAAGCACAAGTTATAGACATCGCTTGAGGAAAGGCCCAGATAAGTGCAGGATCTATGCTCAGCAGAGTACGGGAACTGCTCTGTTCCCATTTCTGCCAGAGCTTGTGGCATCCTGAGGGCTGGAAAGAGCTGAGCATGATGCTCCTCCAGCTCCAGCGCTGCAGGAGCTCAGGAGAGGTGTGAGGTCTTGGGAGACTTGCTGTATCTGGCACTCTGCCCTGCTGCTGCCTGTGGGATGCCTGTGGGATGCTCAGTCCACAGGGTATAGTTTGACCAATAGCTATTTATTGAGATTCAAATTTTTAAAAAGCCAGCCTGCTTCAATGAAGAATATTGCTAAGGGTTATCGTTTGTTCTGCTGGCTGCTTCTCCTATTTATGTTCCTCCTTATTAGTTAACTCTGTGTTCTCTGGATATCTCCAATAACACACTGAATTTCTCTGTTTTTTTTTTTTTTTTGAATGAATGAATGAATGAATCATATATGTAATATACAGCCAGCCCCAGCTCCATGTTTTGTTTCAGGCACTGCCAGCCAAACACATCATTCATGGTACCCTTTGCTCACCAGCAAACAACACTGTGCTTTCTCCTGGGCCTGTCGGGACAAGAGGTAAGTCTTCAGCACACATCACTTCATATGCACAAAATAGGTCCAAAGACCTTTCAAGTGCTTATTTTCAGTCTATACATTTACTTCCAAACATTGCAGTTTAAAACTGAAACTTTCAGCTCCATGTCTGCACAGGAGCTCATGACAAGTATATGTGTCTAGATTGCCCTTAAAATATCTTTGGAAGTGTCTGGAAAGAGCCCTAAGCTCCAGCGGCGCTTCTGGAAACCTCATTATGGTCCCTGACTCATTCAGAGCAAGCAGGCAAGGCCTCCGTCACCACGCAGGGAGTGAAGAAAGCTGGATGGGACATGGGCGATGACATCCCACACATTGCACAACCTCTGTCTTGAGAGGATAAATGGCTTCCCCTTCCAGGACAAATCCCTTTTTCATTACAAACCAGAATCCCTGCCACAAAACGCATTTCATTAAAAAAAAAAAAAAAGAAAGAAAGAAAAAAAGAAAAGTAGAAAGGAAAGAACAACTAACCCAAACCCTGGGTATGGGCCTTATTTGCTCCCTGACAGTCCTGGCATGTTGTGGAAAACCAATCACACAGGTCATAAAATATTTTGTAGCAGGCCATTTGAAAATATGAAACAGGGAAAAAGGGAAAACTGTGGCAGCACATATGCATCTCCAGACACACTTTAGAAAAATCTTTTAGCTTAACCATTGCTTCTTGTTCTGCCATATTTTCCATTGGGAAATAGGCTGATACGTGAGGAGACACCAAAGAGAACATGACCCACTCCTCAAGTCTTTATATCTACTTTGCGCTTCAAAGACCCAAATTAATACTGGCTCTTGTTATCCGGACGGTTACTTTCTTTTTTGCAGCCTTTGCTGTCTTTGGCTGGTACAGGCTATTAAAAGGAAAGAATAACACGGCTGCCCAACATTGCTCAACTTGTCTGCGTGTTAAGTGCTCACATTTACACGATACCTTTATTATATAACTGCCATATAATGTTCAATTGCCTGGCTCGATAGCTGGCTTCTCGCAAAGAAACGTACCTTTTCAAGGCCAGTTTCTTCCACAGAGTGCAATGCAAGTGATTTTGCTGATTTTGCTGAGCAGTTACTTTCTTTTTTATTTTCCCAATGGAATTTGTAGCATATCCCCAGCACCTTTGAGCCTGCCACATCTCGCAGTTGAGAAGACGGCACCATTTCCAGTATTTATTTTTTTCAGCACCATTTGCTTCCAGGAACATTTGAAAGTATTAAAGTCACCTGCTCCAGTTTTCTGCCAGTTCCCTTCCAAACTCAGACTGCTTCAGTTATTCCATTTTTTCCCACTTATGCGCTTTATTTCTAACACCGTGTAAAAAAGACATGACACAGGAGTTTTGGCAAGGCTCCTCAGGGCTTTTCCTCCTTAGGTCATTTCCAGGACATAGTCACATGAGACTAGCAGTGATTTTAAAAAATTCACCCCTGCTGCGGGCATGAATTGGCTTCAGTAAGCGCTGTGCTACACAGATGCTTTAGCCCCTCTCTCCTACTTAACTCACCAGGATTTCAAGCCTCTCGGCAAAGCAGACGGTGCTTAGCTGCCGTAACTGGTCCTACGTGACTTCCTCAACTCCTACTGGCTAGAAGTGAGCAGGAAAAGCAAAAGGCAACACTTTTTTTTTTTTTTTTTTTTGCAACAGTTGTTCTAGTCTGCAGCTGCGTTTAATTAATTACTTTGGTAACTGAGATGGATAGAAGAGCTTTTGAAAGCTGTTGAGAACAGAGCTGTCTGCAAGCTAATTATACTGTTATAATAATCCCTTGGCATTCCTGGACTTTTCATCCTCTCACTGAATACCAAGATATCCAAGGATCAATTATATTTTTGAATAAACAACTGGGAATAGTTTGAAAGAAATGTAGGATCCTTTTAGGATCAGCTAAATGTCTTTCATCTTGCTCACAGGAAAACTATAAAGATTCAGATCCCAAGAAATACACAGAGGATTTTTAAAATACTTCCCATCCTTCTTCCAAAATTTCTTTACATGCCATTTTAGTGCATAATATAGCTTATATGATTCATTTTAATTAAAATGCTTAATGATTATCAGAACCACTTAGGAAATCTCCTTATAATGACCAGCATGGCCAAGGTGCCAAAGTAGGAAAAATGACCAGAACGTAATGGAATATTTTTGCTCATATTAGGAAAAAAAATCTGAACTGACTACTGGAATACTAAGACCACACAGCCAAAGAAGAAACTGTTAAAAGGCTTCATGGCATATATTTTTTTGCCCAAGGAACCTTTTATTTTTACCAGTTAATCCTGAGAAATCAAATGGTGGAGGGGAGGACACTCGCCAAGTGTCTGGTAAAAGTGACAACAAACAAGACAGTTTTGGTAGTTCTCTCACAAACTGTGAGACACTTCTCTTTTTTTGTGCACGAAACCACTTGCTTNTCATGGCATATATTTTTTTGCCCAAGGAACCTTTTATTTTCAAGCAATACCAGTTAATCCTGAGAAATCAAATGGTGGAGGGGAGGACACTCGCCAAGTGTCTGGTAAAAGTGACAACAAACAAGGCAGTTTTGGTAGTTCTCTCACAAACTGTAAGACACTTCTTTTTTTTTGTGCACTTGCTTTGAGTTACGCGGCAGATGCAAACAGTAAGCACGCTGGAGAAAAGCAAAGAATAAAAAGGAGCTTCCAATTTGTGACCGCCAAAGTGTTTTTATTTTACTACGTTAATCTCTGGATAAGCCTCGCTGAGCTTTCAGCACATAGGTCAGTCATTAGTGCAACTACTGGTTTTAAGCACATCATACTCTTAAGAGGCATGCATCCTATGCAAACATCCATGAAAATAAATAGCACATAAGTAATCAGGGAAGTAAGTAAAGTCAGTGCCAGCCAATGTCTAATGATATGCACCAGAGCCCTTCTATTAAAGGTCTTCTATTCAGTCAGAACTGCTGAGCTTCTATTCAGCCAGAAAAAAAAAAATGATTGGAGGTCGTATTAATATCAAGGTATATGTCAGTTTAGCATCACCATTTTAATCCTCCTATAAGAAAATAAAAATATGTTGAATATATTCTCTAGAGCACAGAAGCTGTAAATATTAATGGAGGCATTAATTCTGATGTTAAGACACAATACTAAGATTTTTAGAAACAGCACCTCAGCTGCTTTGTCTCTGAGTGATGTTATTTAAGCATGAAAGTTTTTCCACAGTGACTGAAACAGTAATAATGACCCTGTAGTGCATGATACCCTGTTGATTTCAATGCACATATCCAAAGCTCTAGTATTTCTAGCTTTAGCATGGATAACCGATTGAGAGGCAACTCAAAGATTTTATTTGGCTGCTTGACCAAAGGACTTTTCTGCAGTACTTCAGGGTTCTGCATATCTAGCAAAAGCAACATTTTTTTTAAAGCTAAAGTTATGCCTGATGCTTTCACTTAGGGCAAATCATTAATAATCTGGCCAAGAGGAAGTACGCCAACACCCAGAATCAATAGCGGGTTTCCAAAAGCAGCTATTGCAACACAACTGTTTCAAAATCCAGCTGACTATTTCTCATGTCTTGATAAAGCCTGTCTGACAGGAGGGTGAACTGGACAGTGAACAGCGCTCCCTTTCTGCCCCTCTGCCAGCTTCCTTCCTTGTGGAAGCACAAGGCTCTGCTTTGACCTCTTGNGGTTCTGCATATCTAGCAAAAGCAACATTTTTTTTAAAGCTAAAGTTATGCCTGATGCTTTCACTTAGGGCAAATCATTAATAATCTGGCCAAGAGGAAGTACGCCAACACCCAGAATCAATAGCAGGTTTCCAAAAGCAGCTATTGCAACACAACTGTTTCAAAATCCAGCTGACTATTTCTCATGTCTTGATAAAGCCTGTCTGACAGGAGGGTGAACTGGACAGTGAACAGCGCTCCCTTTCTGCCTGTCTGCCAGCTTCCTTCGACCTCTTGAGGCTTCTCAAGGAGCCCTGTCCACAAGTGATGTCCTAGAGATGCGGCTCCCTCCGCCCAGAGTGCCACGTGTCCTCCTGGCAGGGCCCTTTCTAGTGCTGATGTCCTTATGACTTTCTCTCAAAGCATCTTCATTGAGGTAAACCTCTACCAGGGCAGATGTGGGGCTCCACTTTTCCATCTCTTGATCCCTTTTGGATGGTGCGATATCGAATGGAGTAAGAGAGAGGTGATGGAAAGGATAAACTTACACTTACCACTGACTTGTTTGTTCGTTTGATATCCCTTTGGGACTTACATATTCTCAGATTCTAGTTCGACAGTTCAACCCTCCCAAAAGAGAAGACACCTGTGAAGTTCCATCTGGAATTAAATACTTGTCATGAAAACAAAGACTGGATCCCAGGCAGGACTAGCTCTCAGTCCTCTATTTACAGGTAAGCAGCTCTGTTTAGCTTAGTGTCATGACAGAAACCCTTGCCTCTAGCCACTCTATAGGGTGTCACTGATTCAACAACAACAATATACTTAGGCTTTGTGTCATCTCCTTTAGACTAATGCTTCCATAACTTCCATAACTTTCCATAGATTCTATAGCTCTAGCTCCCTGTTAGGTTTGGAATGTGTAGCATAAGAGACATGCACATAACAAAAACCTTCCTTATGCTTCTTTCCAGGATAAATTGTTTTTATTTTTTCAATTACAAAGTTCAATTAGTTCTACCGACCACCAAAAGGACCAATTTCCTATGTAAAGGCTGAGAACTGACAGCAAGAGATGAGCAATGTGACCACATCAAGTGCAGAAGATACAATCACAATGCTAATGTGAGCAAAACATGGCACCCTGTCCCCTTTAAGGTAAAACAATTTCCATTTGAATTTTCCATTTTTAGTTATAACTGAAGTCATCAAACCACTGTTTTGGAGCTTTTTACAGAACATATCATGGTACATGCCAAAAAGTGGACTCTCCAGGGCCAGTGCCAGAAGATTCCAAGATGATCTCTGATCGGATATCTGAGACTGAATTTCCAGACTCAGTTTGATTCAGAGTGCTCTAGACAGCATGGACAATGCAGATTGTTTAGGTAGTGCTGTAATAGCTTGGTTACAAAGAAGCTCCTCCCCCCAAAGATAGCGAGGGAACAATAAACAATGACGAAAATATTAAATAAAATAAAATAAAAATAAAATAAAACAAAATAAAGACTAGAGAAATGAAAGAGGGAACAATACATCCGGGTGTTTCTACAGTCAGCAATATAGGGTGCTTGATCCCATAAAGATGTGGCGTACGTGGGGTTTGTTGCATTTTCAGTTGTTTCTCAAAGGTAATTTCCCATTTTAGTGAAATGCCTCAATGAGGGGACATTGCTCCCTGGAAAATTCTATCCCAGCCCTTGGAGGCCTCTATCTCCCAGTGATGAATGACCAGGATATGGGTGAAGCAGATAATAATCAAACACTGTTTCTCTCTCTCACCTGGCCTTGAGGTTCCTCCTTCAAAAGACAACACTGCCAAGTAACTGCTGAAGTGGACAATGCAGCAAATATGAAAAAGGAAAAGTCCCCTAATGGCTCTACCAATGCTAATCACACATGACATTTATTAATGAACTGTATATAATACAGTAAGGCTTTGTTGATTTGATATATAACAGGGAGGGGGGCTCAGTTTTTCTGTCTTACCAGCGTATTTCATGGCTCACTTCTCTTTCCAGTTTTGATTGCATAGCATTCCTGGTGCAGCGGTGATTGCTTACATGGTAAGCTGATATTGGGGAAGCATTTGCGGTATATTTTGGCTTTCTCTTAGCAGAAGAAAAAAATTAAGATGGAGACAAGGATAGGAGTCAGCAGTATGTGACCAGCTCGCCTGCACAGACCAGGGGCTGCCATCTGAGGGTCACTAGCCTACATTATACAGCCACCATGTGGAGGATTGGTTACATGGGAGTGTTAATTGCTTCTCCAGTTAGATAATAGTATTTTGGGATGCATGGAATTATTTAAATTGTTTTTTGTTTATTGTAGAGATGTACTATAGGAAATGCTGCAGCTACAG
The DNA here is from genome assembly GCA_013389825.1 of Crypturellus undulatus. Classification (NCBI taxonomy): domain Eukaryota; kingdom Metazoa; phylum Chordata; class Aves; order Tinamiformes; family Tinamidae; genus Crypturellus; species Crypturellus undulatus. The sequence goes on along the minus strand of VWPW01024256.1, from coordinate 98,158 downwards.
CATAACATTTACATTAATCAGGGGTAACTGAACTGTTTTTAGGCCAATTGCCCTTAAGTTTATACCCTCCATATAGGAATGGTTTAACATTAAGAAAGTACAATTTATTCTAATCAAATTTCTTTAGAAATGAAACTCAGGTTCTAGTGGGATTTAGTGGACTGTACTCATTTCATAACTTGAACCAGAGATTTTTGACCTGGAACCAAACAATGAAAAATCCTATGGTACTATTAGCTCATTTTCTCTTTAATTTTTTGCCAGAATAAGACTGCTGTTTTAAAAAAATACATTCCCAAGAGTTTTGTCTAATCTATTTTTAAGTGACTCATATGATAAGACTTCTGGCATTCCCCTTCAGAGAATATTCCCAAATCTAATCAACCAATTAGGGTATTTTTCCACTATTACAATGAAATTTGCTGCCCATAAACATTTTTTAAAAAATGTTCAGGCCAGTTCATAATTTGGGTGTGTTGCCATATCAAAATAAAAAATACTCTTAGTAATACTATTACTCTGCCGCACTCTAAGACTATAATGTTGTAGTACACATACAAATACAAGTAGACTCTTAAAAATATCTACTCAATTTCTCTCCATATGAGTTCCAGCGTCTGCGTTGGTGATACAGCTAACACTGCAGTAACTGTGTCCTCTGTTTAAAAAAGAAATCATCCAAATTTCAGACCTACCCTGATGGTCAATGGCTCCCTTGGGGGATGAAGACCAACCTGAGTGGCACCCTGTCAGAGAGAGCACTTCAGAGGTGAAATGAGGAGCAAGCGAGGGGTCCAGCAACCCAGGGAAATGTATCTGATCAGCTGCGCAAGATCTCTTTATCTTCTGCCTCCTTCCAGTTTCCCCTCCCCTGCAAGGTCAGGCACTCCAAGGAGCAATTTATAAACTCACAGCTCATATTCTGGTTGCAGCTCCAGAACTGACACAAAATTAAATCAGTCTTGAGTGCAGTAGGATACAAAAATTACCTTCCTAGTTTACTGAGCCCTTCAAGCCTTCCAATAAATCTTCTGGAGGCGGCATTCCAGTGTTGGTTGCCTATCTTTCTTTCCTTACAAAAAGACCTTGAAATGGAAACAGAAGGGTTTTCTTTGAAGTCATATTTCATAGCACAGAAAAGACATGCACAGAAGCAGCTGACTTAAGTGTTTTCCCCCTCTCGTTCAAAGTCTTTTCTGGAAAGTTTTAAATGGGACTTCTTCCTTAATCCCTGGCACTCCTAATTGCTGCAGCCTCATCACGTGAGAGAGAAGGGGCTGATGTCAACAAAAGGTCCTTTTCAAACAGATAAAGGCAAAGCTCTTTCAAAATATGCTGGCCAGCAGAAACATCATTGGGCTTCATCTAATTGCATTCCTCCACTGAAAATTATAGCACTCCTCCCTAAAAAATATTAAACTCCAGCAGATACGTTCACTTCAGCTTAGACTTGGCCCTGAGTGCAGAGGCAATATATCTCTTTGTAATTATTAAACAGAGAAAGGCATGATTATCCCTAGTAAGATTCCCGGGACTTCAGGAGGGATGTGTTTAAGCTGAAGTGTTCCCTCTTAGCGAAACCCTCTGTCTGCGCTTTGTGAAACAACGAACAGGGCTCAGTGTCGGCTCGAGCTGGTGGACGGGCTGTTTTCCTGGTGCGGGGCCCAGTGCTATTAATACTTATAGGGAAGGGGAGACTAAATTCCCTTCCTCAAGAGCTTGATGAAGCCAGTAGACCAGCAGACCCACAGCCCTCTTGGTCCTTCCATTGAGGGGCCGAAGAGACACATTCACTCTGAGTATTCCCTTAGTGGTGAATGTTATGCTCGCTGGCGAGGGAGGAATTCACCCCAGGAGCAGAGCGGGCCCTGCGTTGCCCAGCTGCCTTCTCCTGGCTCACTGCTGGGAACGGGGAGCGTTTCAGGGCCGCCACCCCGGCCAGCCCCAGGGCTACCGCGATTTCTCGGGTGTCAGGCTCTCTGGCGCTTCAGCTACCTCTAATATTTTATAGTGGGAATGGCCTTCGGCCCTGGCACCTCCCAAGCCCCAATCCTGATACCGATCCACACTTTGGCCTGGGGCCGGCGTCTATTTTGTGTGCAGAGCTTTCTCAATCTGTCTCCCTTTGTACCAGCGGGCTCCAAAAGGAACTCCCACGTGAGAGACCCGTGAAGACTTCATTTTGTTTTAGGCTGCCTAAAGTGTTATTGGAAAATTTCGTGAGGCAGCTCAAGTGAGTGAAAATGATTTGCTTAGGATGAATGTAACCACCAGTGCATTACTTCACATAATCTAAACAGAGCTTCAGGAACACTTCATCGATCATTCCTTGAAAGAGAGAGGCTGAGTTAATGCTCCCTGACAAATATTATGTTTCTCAGGCAGCTCTGGTGCTGTCTTCCGCGTTTCCTGACCTACTTTGATTAGATATATAAACAGCACGAGTACAACACAGGTTGAGCTTTGCTGTTAAAAACACAAGATAAGGATTGTATGAGGATTCCTCAACACCCTGGTGCTTTCCCGCTGCAGAGCACTCAGGAGATCAGAGATTCTTTCTCCGTGCCGTAAGATGAGTCAGTCGGCCCGTAACCGTGATTTATAGGAGTGATTTAACAGATCCCTAGCGCAGCAGCGGGCAGGGTGTTGCACCTCAGGATGGTCGCCTCCAGGGAGGACGGAGGACGAGGACGGAGAGCAGCCCTGCAGCGGCAGGAATCTGAAGCTGGGCTGTGTTGGTACTTGCGGCTGCAGATAAGCATCGCTCAGACCACTGCTGGTGAGGGGGACACACCACGAAAGCGGAGCACAGAAAAAAGCAGGGTCTCTACTCAGCGATGAGCGTCTAACAACAGCCTTGCAAAGACTGGGACTTTCTTCTAAATATGAGATGTGCCTCAGGGCTAGGGTTTAGCACTAAATAGTGAAGAAAGAAAATTATTTCTCATAGTTACTGTCTTTGTTACAAAATGATGTGTGACTAGTGAGTCTTTCTGCTCTACGATCTATGAAATAAGCCACAGAGTGGGTTAAAGTCCCCTTAAAAACACCCAGGGCCCCGAATGTATTTATTAATTAGTTCTAAGTGGGCTCGTAGCCATTTCTCTGGGCATGTGTACAAAAAAGTAATCACGAGAAAACTGGAACATTTTTTCCAAACATGAAAACCTCCCACATTTGTCAAACTAAGATTCCCCTAAAGTCAATCCTTACCGCTCACTTTCCCAGAAAGGAGCATTGCAGAATGACTTGGACGTCAACAAACAAAGTATGAGACACGCAAATTAACCATATTCCTAATCCAAAGGGCTTGGGGTTAACTGAGAGCTGGCAGGAAGAACAAAAAAAGTTTTCTGTATCTGGTTTCCCTGATACCATCATGATAAAACATTGGCTGAGGGAGCCAGGGCTTAACACAGAGCTCCAGAGAGCTGGGCTTATGCCCTATCTTCAGATCTTCTTTCGTCTGTTTGAGCAGAAAAATACAAAACGAGTTACTTGGCCTTCCACAGGCTGCTCAGGAAGGGGGGTGCAGCTCCTTCTAGCGGAGCCAAATGGTGAAAACTACCGTCTGACCCGGAGGTCCTAGACTCAGTCCCCTTGCTGAGGGACAGCCCAGGGCCATGCCGGGCCACTGGAGCTGAGCACAGCGTGGTCCCCTGTGACATCCTGCAGAGCTGGAAAACACGTTTCAGCAGACAAACCAAGACAACAAATGAATGTTCTCAATCTGAAGTAATAATCCTAAAGCTGACCATTGAAATTTAAAAATAAAACCACGATCCATCAAATTCTGATACCTAATTTTGATAACTGGAAAATATTTTAGTATTTAGCTTTTCTTTCTTTCTTTGTTTTTAACAATAAACTGACTCAAATTTCAAAATCAAATATCAGTTAAACTGGCAATCACGATCTTCACATTTAAAGATGTCAAAAATGAGATGTTTTCACAATTTTATCAATTTTGGGGGACACCAATATATTTTGATGAATCAGTATTTTATAATGAAAAATATTACATAAAAATATATTTTAAAACAATCTAATGATATGCATTGATATTTCCTTGCCTGTACCAAGTTAAGAGCAGTGTCCTCATGAATAGAGCCATGAATAGAGCTTACAAAGTACTCATCTTTCTGGGTGCTATAGGACTGGCAAGCAGCATTTTTAAGCATAATTTGCTTTTTATTCTTAAGTAAAATCTAAGGAGTAGCAATCACTATCTAAAAGGTTCCTTCAGGCAGCTAAATTTCTCATTGCTATAATTAAGAATACTATGTGTATATAATCTGATTAATTGAACGTCAAATTTTATTTGTTGCCTTGTAAAGGAAAAACCTGTTCTTACAAAATCTTTTCTAACAGGTATCCAATCTTAATTATTACTAAATATCAGCACAGGGAGAAGAGCATCCCAGAGTCACTGGTACTTTTACTAGTAAATTACCTATTGTAATACAGAATCACAGAATCATTATAGTCCTTCTGTTATTGTATTTAGTGAAATTATTATATAGAAAGACCAAATGTCCCAAATTTTATGGGAAAAGGAAACAAAAAGACTGCTTTTCCTAAGAAATCAAAAAAGCAGCAATTGAGAAATATCTGTCATGAAACACTTGCTCTTCTGTAGGTGTGCTGGTTTACGAGCCATGGCGATAGAGCAATTTCAAGGTAGTTTCAGCTGCCACACCACAAGCTTGAAGCAGAGTCTGTGAAGCTAAAGTTTCACTCGGTCAGATACCACCTCAGTAACCAAATTTGTGATTAGGAGAAATTTATGAAAGAGAGGTCAATTTATTAAGGATTGGATTGTAAAATTAGTAAACACCCTTCAAAGAGTTATGTACTAATGAAACAGGGGTCAGAGGACAGCTAACGGTCCAGCTAATGGTCTATAAAGTAAAAATGTAAGCAGAATCAGCTAGCTGCCTCTTTTACCCTAGTCTTTCTGCGGGAAGGATAAATTGACTTCCCTGAAGCCTGACTTAACTCTTTCAGTGTGAACATTTAAATCTAATGTTTCCAATGAATAAAACGCTGCTCCATACCAGGACACGACACTTCCTAGCAGTCCTGAGTTAGGTCCTGGCTAGCATGAGGGAATCGTTAACCCTTTTTCTGCACTCCTTATACCAAACCGAAGGCACAGCCTTGACAGGACGGTTTAAAGCTGCTCGTCAGAAACCTCTGTAGATGACAACTGCTGCATGCGCTGCTGTACGTGCAGATTCTGGCAGTTAACATGAAAGAGGCCAACGTGCCTCACGGCTTTGGGCTTTCCTGACTTTCTCTGGTCTTGTGTCTGAAGGAAAGCCGGCCTTGCCCCTGCTTCCTCTTCAGATGTATCAAAGATGAGGTGAGGGCACTGGTGGCACTTTAGGTGGCTCTGGCTGGTGGTCCTTGCTTGCATGTGAGCACCACCTCACGTGACTGAGCCCATGAGGAGAAGATCAGCTGAAACCTGTACTGCAGCAATGGGAATTGCAGTGGTTTCCTGGTGCTTCACATCTGTGGGGTGGATTTCATCCTGACATGAGTTTTGCGGGCTACTGTCTTCCAGCCTTCGTTCTTTATTGATATTGAGTTGCTTTCCTTTAGTCTATCCTTGGTATATTTTTCACCATCCTTGAACTGTCTTCAGGTTGCTGCATCTGTCAAAGCACCCCTGGAATCTAATTTAAAGCTTTCTCAAGTAGATATGAATCTTTGCTTTCAACATGCTGCAGGACTTGCTGTCATGGTGGTAATGTTACACTGACTTCTATGAAGCTACAAATTCGTTCACTCAAAAGCAAAATATGAGTAGGGGATGAACAGTAAGAAGCAGCTTTGACGGCACCTACGTTCTCCTTCCCCCAGGACAACTCTGCTGTGTTGCAAAAGGCTGTAAAGCACCAGCATGAGATATTACTGCAGGGGCATCTACAAGGCTCTGTGACTCTGAAAGCCTTTAGAAAACATCATATGGCTTCAATTTGTGAAAGACCACACACATTACAGTACTTATGCCACCTGTTACACATTTTTTGCCAGTGGCTGCATTGCTTTGCTTTGCCTGTTCTGATGGAGAAGGTGCTTTTGGAAACCTTCCTGTTTTACTAACTTGATATTGATACCGTAATAATACCTATACTTCACCTTATAAACATGCTGGGGGTATGAACACAAGTTACTTAACCAGCAAAAGCCAAACAGTTGGTAGAAGTCCAGTTCTGTAGCCAGTTAAAGGTTTCCCAGTTGATTACGGTAACCACCTGGACCAACACTGTTTTGGAGGTGAAGTTTATTTTTGAATAAATGAATATGACTTTGAATATATAAATATTGGGAGCTCAATATTGGGAGCCCAGCAGCTCCCAAGGAAGAGGCCAACCAGTTTCAGTTATGGATAGTAGGGTGACTGCAGAGGATGCAGACCCCTCATGACAATAACAGCCCTGCCCTATCCAGGATTATTTGTAACTGATTCCCTGGAAAAAAATACCTTGCTGATAGAAAACGCAAGAAACAAGTGCTGTGCTAGCACAGTCAATGTAGTAATAACAGAAAAGGGGGTATAATTTGAACAGTGACCCCTCCACTCACGCTTTGACAGAAGTAAAAGTTTGCTGTTCCTTCACTGAAGAATGTACTTGGTGCAGAATTATATAGCATGGGGTAAAACACCTTGGTGATTCTCCTTAGAGTGAGTTCAGGCACGTATATGCTCAGAATTGGCACACATGAATTTACATGAATATTTCAGGCTTTGCTAAAGTTATCTAAGGCTGGCAACACCAAATCTGAGCTAAGTAAGTGCTGCTTCCCATCTGTGTCCCTAGCGAGGGACCAGGACTGTGCCCTGCTACATGGGATGACACAGGCCTTTCATCTGAGACTCTTCTTCCCTGCATCTGGCCCAACTATTATCGACTTCCTGGCAGTCAGGAGACAAATCAGGCATTTTCTAACCTCTTTTATCTTAAAGTATTTTATCTAACGTCTAGATATGAATCTAAAGCCCTGTGATTCTAGGCAATCCTTTGCCAGTACCTGATAGACACTAACTGAATGTTGCAAAACTGTATATTTGACCAGAAGAATCATGCTTCTCAATTAGCTGAGCTGACTAAGTGCAGAAAGATCTGTGATTCTGCAGCTAGAAGCTGCAGAGATGAAAGAGGCAGAAATCTAGCAAACTTTTCTAACAGGCCTTTTTAGTCTTTGCAGAACCATGATAGACGTCTTGATGGCAATATTCAGCTACCTACTAACACCTCATTTGAACTTTTGTTTTATCAATGCTTGTGTAATCTCTTGCAAAGAATCTCATCACAAATGAGGCTGATGATAAGAAGGTGTTGTGAAGGATGAATGTGGCAGGAAAGTAGAAAAAATTCAAATCCCACATTTGATAAGCTCAAAATGGATCTGAAGTAAACGAGCCTAGGGTTATTTCGTTCCACTTGAACAAAAAACAGAGCAGCATTATACCCTCTTTGTGGAAATAAAAGCGAATTGCTGAACGAGGAGGGGAGGGGAGAGGGCTCAAAGCAGATGAATTGGGCTCGGTCAGGACTCCAGAGCATCATCCAGCCAACGTGCCATATTTCCCAACAGCAAGTGAGAAAGAACCAAGAATAATTAATACTCAACTTATACCACTGTTGGATGAAACTCAGATCTCACGGAAATCAAAAAGGGATTCATCCTAGGGGTCAGAATAACCAGGTTTATTATTTACTGTTCTCTAACACAGTGCAAATGCGTACACTAAGACATATCAGGTTTTGTGATGACGCTAATGTTACCGAATCTAAGAATAACCAACTGCTTCATTTTTGCTTTAGTCTCAAAGAAGTATTTTGCCCTCCATGACCCTAACTATTTAGATACATTATAAAATAAATGAAAAATCCTTGCTTAAAGTGATGTTTATTTTTATTTTCTTCAGCCCCTCTTATTTCTCCTTTGTTAGACACTTTAACCATTTGTAAAATTCAAGAGGAAAGAAATCCACAGGCCTCAACATGTACTATTACTTGATTTGCAATTGAAGAGCCCATTACTTGTCATTTGGTCTTTTTTGAAGGCTATTTTGTAAAGTAGGATTGTAGGCAGAAGATTAAAAAGCAGACTTCTTTAAAGCAGAAGATATGTTTCTAGAGTTAATTTGTATTGTTTGTCTCTAGAGTCATTAATATATGTCTTATGAGTTCTTCAGGAATAATTTGTGTATTGTTGTGTTTATTCAGATAAGTGGATGGGGCTTTTATGACTCTGCTGGAAAACAAATAAAGCTCCTTGGTGACTCATGGTCCTTGTTATGGGAAATTATTGGCTCCATCCTTAATTCCCTCGGCACTCCTGCCTTTTGTTCCGGCAGTCAGCACCTAGGAAGCTTTATACCCTTGCAAAGATTGCTGCCCCAAGCCTGGACATCACAAGTGACCTCGGAGCTACCTGTAGTATTGCACCTTTCACGTTGTTTCCCCTCTTTTTAAGCTCTGCCATAGCTACCAGTCATCCCTAGCTGGGGTCAGTCACGCTCACGTCCAGGTTTGCCATTAGGGAAGCACTTGCGTTTAGGGAACCACCAGGTCCTGGGGAGGCTCCCAGCTTCAGAGTGTAGCTAATACTGTGACTTAGAGGAAATAAAAACATATTCTGTCCACCACCTTCACTTTCCAGGGTACATTTTGAGTGTTTAGCTGCCCATGTGTCCACCTTAACTGCCTGCAAAAAGTTTCTACAGGAAAATCTTCATTTCTCCAACTGTTTTACTTCGGTTTCAGCAGTAAAACCACTGGATTTCTTTCAGCCTTTCTGCGAGACCAACCCTATCCTCTTCTGGCTGTAGGCTGATATAATTGTAACATCAGTTTTACATCTGTGGTTATTAGTTGCTTTTGTTACAGAACAGCAGAGAAACTTTCAAAGCAAAATACTGTTTGTTTGCTTCTGATGGAGGAATAAAAAAAGCAGGGAAAGCTCTTAGTTAGTTTAATAAATTAATAAAGAAATATGAAGTAACATGCTCAGAAAGTGCTATTGTAAGGGGACAAACTATTGTAGGGGACAAACTAATGCAATGAAATCGGTCTGGTTCTATTAATTAGCACATTTTGTTGAAGCTAAAGGCTATGGTCATGCAAAACTCCCTATCTTTTCCTATGTGTGCGAAACTTCTTTGTACCAAAACTTTGCACTTCTAACGGGAATATCAGCTAGTTTTTATAAAATTTAGCAAGGGGAGGCATCTCTCCTAGATGGACTCTCTGAGCACCAGGCTACAACCTGTCCTGTGCAGCTCACAGGAGAGGCGGGAGATGAAGGGCAGAAGCGCAGAGCAAGGATCCCATCCTTGGGCATCTCTGTCAAACCAGGAGGTTGCTTCTTCTGAACAGAGCAGTATCATTCAGAGAACAAATTTACCTTCAGGTATCTGTTTTATCCAAGACCATTTCATTTGGCACTAACTGTCCACTAAGGATTTCTTGTAATTCATAACCTCAGTACTCACTGATTCTCAAGTATCAGTCTTGACTTTTTGCCCAAAGAGTAAGTAACTGCTTCCTCCTTGCTTCAGAAAAATTGCGGCCAAGACCAGACAAAGCCACCTCCTGGCCAGACAGACAATAGACAAAATCTATTTTCTATTAGCACAGTATTTAAATTGACAGAAAATAACATAGGCCTTCACTGTGAATAAAACATTCTTTTACACAGGTAAGTCATGCTCATTTCTCAGTGCATTTTCCTTCCTACACAAATTTCTGTACAAGTCCCATAAGACTTAGCCAGTGTAAGTAATGAAGGTAACAATAAAGGACATCAGTTAGGTTTTTGACTAGAAGAAATGTGCCTTCTTTGGTTACTCTTAATTACACTTCTAGGAAGATCCATCTTAAACACAAAAACGCAGACTGATTCTTCCAGTAATTAATTTTTACAGGAAGAATCTTGTATATAGACCCCATGTATAAAACTGGACGCTTTGGTTCCACGATGACACAGAAGAGAGATGCTGACATTTTTCAGAAGCAAAGCGATTTCCGTCTGGCATTTTTTACCACAGTGCAGTGGTAACATGAGAGCTTCGCAGCGTCATTGTCACACAGCCGTGACAATGCTGCCGTGATCCTCGTGGAGCAGACTGAAGTTCTAGATCTCCTTCCCAGCTTTGATCTTCGATAAAATATATGCATGAAACTACTACCCATCTTGTTCTCAGGACGACAAAAAAAGGCAGTTACATTTTTCTGAGTATTCTAGCCAAGCTGAAGACATAAATCCAACTCTACCTTTTCCCGCTAACTTTGAATTTCTTCTTCTCTGATGACTTATTTGAATTCTGTTGGTAATCCTTGCTGGGAAGCACTTGGGGTGCTTAAAGGAGTTACCCGGCCTTTCTAACCATGTTTATCCTTGTAGCTCAGCTGAGGCCTGGTGGGTGCTGAGGCAGCTGGAACGGGTGCTCGCACAGCAGATGCAGTGGGAGAGGAGGCTCAAAGCAAGGTGCAGGGCTCAGGGATGAACAGTCCTGAGGAATCGCTCAGCTTGGAGTGTTTGGAAGCAGCTAGGTGAGAGGACCAGTCCACGCTTTATATCCTAGACTGCCTCCAGACAGGCAGCTTGGCTGAGGAGACAAAAATGAGATGCGCAGGACAAGCAGGGAAGTGAGAAAGCGCAAGGCCAAGAGTGCATGGGCACCACACAAACCATGCAGAAAGTGAATCAACGCAACAGGTGAGAAGCTATTCCGAACATTGTGGCAACCTGCTACAGCACCATGTTCACCCTTCCTCCTTGAATCATTCCACCAGGCATGGCGAGATCCAGGAATTATCATTCAGAGTGAGCTCAGAAACATGCTTTCTCTCCCAGATCTAGATTTCATGTCATTGAGTGCAGCTGAATTTGCCATTTCTGTGAGCACCACTGGGGTTCTCAGACTGGGCTAACGAAGCCTTGGGGCTTTCAGTCCTCTTGGGAGTGGCTACGCTAACGTGTGGGTCACTCCCAGGTTCTCCCCTTTCTTTTCCAGGTCTGTTTGACCTTTCTGTTCTTGTCAATCCTCAGCCTCCTGCTGCTGACTGCTATTAGGCTGCAATCACGTCTCTGATTAAAAAGATATTAACAATTATGAATAATAACAAGTTATTGTTCATTTCTGAAGCGAATAGTTTTGCCCTGCTTTCAAAGTTGTGATATAACCTAAAATGCCTTGCTTTCCATCAGGCACATTACTTGCTGTCTTGATTTCTTTTCTTTGCTGAGAGATCTCCCACTTGAGCTCTTGTTTTTCAAGTACATGAAGCACCTTTTCTTTGCTTATTGCAACGCTGTCTCGGTTGGATTTACTGATCCTTTTCTTTCCAAACTATAAGGATGGCAACACGTTCATGCAGCAGGTCCAGATAGGCTTGGGTTGACTGTGCACAGACCAACCCTAGAACTAGAAATAGGGTGCAGAGGGCACTCTCATGCTTCATGAGCTGGGGCTGATTTGTAGCTTGGCACTACCCAGTCGAGGCAGCTTTGTACTGCTCCAAGAATGCTACTTTAAAGAATCATTTTTCCCCCATATCTTTTGCTATCTTTTTTAGTTTCTCATTTACTTCAAAAAGAAATCTCAAAATGACTTTCAGCTTTCAGAAACTTTCCAGAGCGAGGTTTGTTACATTCTTCTCTTTCTCCATTCATTAAGGATAACATGGGCCCCGTCTATAAGCCAATTTTCCCTACAGTAAGTACCTTCCGCAGCTCAGGAAGGGCCACATTTTCCTTTGAGATATTCTAAAAGCCCCTTTTGCACAAAGCTACAGGTAGGAAAATGCTACACCACAGAGTAAGGAGAATGCAAGGCTGATCACGTCCTTAGAAACAAAACACAGTCAAAAAACGAGTGAAGTTGGTTTGTTGTGTGGCTCAGCATTTGTGTTAAAAGACATAACTATACTCAATACTCAGGCTGAAGCAGGGGGTTTCCTACCTATTATGCTTTAATGTCCTAAAATAGTCTCACTGCAGTCAATTTCAAATTAGGGCACTTCAGGTTTCCCCATAAGGAAGCATTTTATTGCTCCAGCTGATTTTAATGAACATAGGCAAAGTATTTTGCTACTCTGCCATCCCAAGCAAATGCGTTCATGAAGAAGCCAAGACGTTGGGTTTTAGCAACCACTGCTTTGTTACTAACATTGCACAGCCAGCAGGCTGACTGCTGCCACCCGACTGTCCCAGAAATTTTCCTCATAGAGGAACCTCAGCTTGTTTCTGACAGCCAAATCACACAAAAAGAGCCGGCGTTTCTTGCCTTAAACCCTGCCCATCCCATATCACTTACACAGAGACACGGGCTCCCCTGCCGCAGCAAGGCCTCCCTTCAGGACACCAGGAACATGGACAAAGAGATCCAGCATAACCCTATCCTGCTTTGGGTGGAAGGAGGCAAGGCCAGAGCATTTTCCTCCATGCTTTGAGGAGGAAAACACTGCCACGACTGCTGAGCAGCAGGAAATGAGCTGGAGTATTTACCTTCATGATGAGAAATATTTGATACACAGGACAGAGAGAAAAATATACATATATAAATCATAAACAATACTGACATACGGCTACAGAGCTCTTTGTACCCTGAATGGCGATTAGGTGGTATTCCCATATATTCTGCTTTCTGTTCCACATAGATTAATAATTACAGTATTGACTACACATGGTTTAACTGTCTATTAGCTAGTGAAGTCACTTCAACAATTTTGGTATTTTGGATATTTTAGCAAGGATTACTTAAACTGTGAACAGATGAAGAACAACTCGAGTAGAAAGCAGTGAAGGAGGAATTACATATATGTGCAAGTATATGTTGCAGATCCTCCTAGCATTGAGTATCCATACTTGCGAAACTGAAGTGGTTGATAAATACTGGGTACAGATAAACACACTAGCCATAGTTTGCAGACAAGATTATAAGAACTCATTTCAGTTCAGTTTGTCTGTGTTGATTCCTATTTGTTATTTTAAAATATTATGTGATGGCACAATTTTTTATTAAATATGATGGTATCCAACAGGATCTAGTGATCAATTGGTTGGCCCAGTTTCTTCAGCTCAATCTACATAATTTTTAAATAACTAGCATTTGTGTTCCTACTGATAAGACATGAATTAAGTTTCTTAGGTCTGCTCTTCTGCATCTTTATTGGGTATTTCTAAATATCACAGGTCAATTAAATAACCACAGCGTGAGGATTTCCCTAGAAAAGTATCTGACCAAATATTGATATTAACTAATTCAAAATCCCTTTTGTCTTTCTGAATAACTGTTAACCAAACATGGATTTGTTTCCTAATTTTCAGTTAATATTAGTACTTAGAATCACACTGGATTGCCAAGCTGTGTGGTCACTCTTCTTTGTAGAAGAGCAGTTGCTTTAAAATTTATCAGGCTGTGAACTTGACAGCTAAGTCACAGTAAATAAAGCACAGCAAAGCCACTGGGGGATCTGGGAATCTGCAACAATCACCACCAAACGGTCCTTCCTGAGGGCAGACTATTCACTGGCGTATGGTCAGCTTTGGATATGTACGTGGGAAGGAGGGATATGCTTATACTTCCTCCAAAATGAAGTTGCTAAATGAATGAAAGCAGATAAACTTGAGAACAAAAATAGCTAAATAAATTTCTCAAATTATAAGTTAAAAGCTCAGAAGAACTCTATCTCAAGAGGCCCCTGTGCATAAACGCCTCTAGGCTCTGCTTAAAGAGGCTTGAGAGGCTCAAATCTTAAAACTGCAGCCCATGGCTACTTTCTTTCACTTGCAAACATGCTCTTGTTCCTGTTCACTTAAAACTGCATTTGAGGCTCAATTTACTTATCAAAAAGTGTTATCATTCACTGCCATCTAGTGTTAATTGTACAGATTGTCGGGAGTTTTCAGATGACTTCTGGCTTTAAGAATGAAGACTTGCGCTTTTACAAATTTGGCCTCAACATCCTGGGCACCCGCTGCTGCGGATGGGGCTGCAGATGTGCTGACACTTTTTCACTGAAATAGACTTGACTTTGGAGGCCACAGAGCAATTTAGATGTGCAATTCAGATTTTACTTCTTTAGCAGTTCTTCAGTATTTCGAAGCAATTACTTCTTCGGTGATTGTTTTCGTGATTCTATACGTACTGTTACATTCGATACCACCAGATAACACGGGAGATTCAAAGTATGATATTATTGGAGATCTACAAGACCCGCCTTGTTGCGGCCCCATGCCACCTGCTCTAGGTGTGCCTGCTGGAGGGACTAGACGATCTCCAGAGGTCCCTTCCAACCTCAGCCATTCTGGGATTCTGCTTGTGCTCTTCCATCTCGTCCTCCGTTTCACTCCCACGAGGCTTCGCCTGCCCCCAGCACCCAGAGTCTCCCCCAGCAGACTGCAGGGCAGCCGCCAGCAGCTTCCCGCGGCAATTTCCCCATTCCCCGGCTACGCAGGGAACACTGGAGCTGCTTCACTCTCTGTGCACCACATTCCCGGCCTCTCAGGTGTGCGAGAAGGAGGGGACATCCCAGATGTCAACAGCACAGTGAGAAGGCAATTAGAGGGCAGGAGGGCTTCCTCCTGAGGAAGACTGTGGGGCTCCCCTGAACGCACCTTTGGACACAGTCATACAGCGGCGCTGATGTCCATGTCCCATCTTACTGTCTGCATGGAGCAGCCAAATACCAAAGTTCTGCCTTGCTTTACTCAAGACTAATTTTATGCACCCACATTTTAATGCAAAACCCCTATTTGTTCTTTCTTCTTTTGGCGATGAAACCGGAACGGAACTTCAGATTTAAATAGCAAACATCTTCAGTTATAACTGGTGTAGATTTATGCCACAGAATTCAAAGACTGATGGATCTTGTTAATGAAATGAACTCCAAAGACCTCCTGACTCTCTACAGGTGCCTCTGACAAGAGATAGTAATGTCTTTCACAGACATTATAAAGTACAAATCTCAAAAATTAACATGGTGTCTTCCTATTTTTTGTGAGGACTGGACAATTTCTGTGTTACGTGAATAACCATATTTTTAACTAAATAGAAATATAATTGTTCTTTATGTGAAGAATTAAAACTATATTAAGTGCTTAAAGAAAAAAATCTGAATTCAAAAGCAGACCACAGAATGTATTTCCATAAGGTTAGGTACTAAAACAGAACATAAGGTCAGGTACTTAAACACTGTTTAATTCATGTTTATTTCTACATTTCATACATTACTGTATATTACATAATGCACTGAATACCCAATAAATAAATAACAGAACCAACGTGCGGATTAAAGCAGCAAGGTCAGTTCTTAGGATACCAGGAAGGCCAAAACCACAGCAGCAGCATAAGGAAGTGTAAGCTGTAAATGACTTAACATTAGCATGTCCTTCTACCACTGCTATACCACGCTAGTCCAAACAATCCCTCCAGGAATTGCAGGTAGTTATCCACAGCAGAAATGAGCCCTTCCACTAACATTGTATTTTCATTATCTATTTACTTCTTACCTTTCAGGCCTGATCCCGCAGTCCTTACTCAGCAAAACTCCCAAAGCAGCTTGTCAGCTTAGTTCCTCACTTTTCCTTAATGCTATATGAAACCTATTTGCTCTCTCAAAGGGCAGAATACTAGATGAATTAGAGCTTGAATTCTGACAAAAATATTTGTAACAGAGAACAACGCAATTAAATACATAGTCAAGAATGTCAGGGCCAGATCCAGAGCAGACTTAGCCAGAAGCCTCGGGAACTGCCGGTGCAGCAAGGTTGGCTCTGGTGAGTTAGGCACTTTCATGATTAGGCAGCCATTTAGGGCATCCCATTTTTGGATGCGGGCATCTTCAGACTGCTTAAATGCTGTTTTGGACACCTGTGTCCATTTTCTTTAGGACCAGGCCCTACTTCTATATTTGAACACATGATGTACCACAGTAACATACACACAGACATTAGAAGAAGTGAACCTAACACAAAATAAAATAAAAATATGTATGTAATACAACATGATCTCATAGCCATGTCTAGAAGAAGCTATTGTTCTTTTCTGTGCTTGGGTTAGGCGCGTTTGTTTTAACAGCCTTTAATACTGTATCCCATTTACTATTCTTGTGTTCTAACTGTCGTTTTCTAAACTTGTGCTGAAATAAATCATTGGTGTCTTCATCCTCAGCTTCTGACACTATCTCCATTTTTTGTATAATCAATTTAAGGAGATCGTGCTGCTTTTCCAGTAGAGTTGAAATATCTTTGAGCCTAAAACAAAAGAAAAATATGCATATAGCAGGCTTCATCATTTGGTTTCAAAGGGCATTTTAGTCATTAAAATTACAGGTGCAAAACATCTGACAGTCTTCAGCTTCACTTTTCTGCCAGTAAAGAATATTCTCCAAAGAATTTTTAAAATTCATATAGATACAGAGCTTGCATCAGGCCTACACAAGACATGTATTCTCCTAGGAAGTATAAGAATAGCAGCATAAGAACATTTATAGCTAGAGAAAGGTGATCTATAAAATATAGTTTAATCTCACACAGTTAACAAACAAGTAAACATATTTCAAAACATGTAAAAAAATAAGCTTTTTAACATTCCAGCAACTAGCTAGCATTCATAGAAGGAAAAAAAAGGCAAAAAAGAGTATGTCCTCAGGTCTGATTGTCACTAGCTTCAGTTTCGAGCTCCAACAATTCAATATAGGATAAACTTTTCAAGCAGATTTTCAAAGGAGAAAATACAATATTCCATACTGTGCAGTCATGCCAAATAATTTCAGATTTTAGAAAAAAAAATGTTAGTTTTCCTCCTTCTCTTTGATGAAAAAAAAAAAAAGTTCATTGATATGGCATGGATTTCAATAAAAAAGAAAAAAAGACTTGTTAAACTCTATGGTTTGATTACACCTCTTAAGGACATATTCTCTCACACTCTCTACTATTGCAGTTATTCCTGCAAAAAAAGCTTAAACTGAGCTTGTGCTGCAAAAAGATCTTAGTAGATGAAGAAAAGAGAGAAAGAGAGTGGGCAGACAAAGACACACTCACACACAGTGAGCTGTACACTCACTGAAAGCTTTTCTCAAACCATCCCTATGGATGTACTGATGAATAAGGAAAAGGTTTCTAAGGCTTTGGGAAACAAGGCAATTTGTCAGGCCAGCAGTCTGTTTTTGGGAAATCACTCTGAAGCAGATTTCCCTACCTGACCATTGGGAAGTCAATTATAGATTGTGCATTTTTATAAAACAATTGGAATTACATTAATTGTAAGTTTAAAATGTCTTGAACAGCTCCATACACAAATCTCTGATCCTCATAAAAGAGCCTTTTCTCATTTAGCTCACTTCAATGAGCAAAGAAACCCATGCTCTTTTTCTGCCTTGAGAATAAAATCTCATAAGCATTTTGAAAAATATTACAGAATACCAAGTACTAAGATATTGTAGTGATGGAACTTACTTAAGGACTATAAATACATTTAATTTTATTTTTATGTACAACAAAGAATCTTACAACACTGCTGTTAAATAGGACTATCTGCACAGTATTTGCTCCACTTACTAATACAGTAATAAAATAACAAATACCTGTATTTCTGCTTCAGAACTTCCAGTTCTAGAGTTGTATCAGTGCTCTGTGCATCTGTGGCAGAGTCCTCACAGCCAAAGCAGTACTGGAACACACTCTAAAGACAACATGGTGAACAAAGTTGAAATCAGGTGTTACAGTTTCACAACACACTTGAAACCCCAACTGGGTGAACCATAAAAGTCTCTGCCTTGGTGTTAAAGCTGAAAGCAGTTTCTGTCATAAAGTTATTTTAACTGTAATAAGATTTTCCAAAAAGACTTTGCAAAATAGTGTTTAACCAGCAAATTCAGGCTATCAACAAGACTTAAAATGAAAAGTAAACAAATAATGGAACAAATGTCAAAAAGTAATAGTTAAATGTTCAGTCTAAATAACCTTTTTTAGCTCATGCCTCCTAACAAAAATCACAGATCACTGAAAACTCACACATCAAATATCTGAATATATCATGCTGTACTGAAGCCAATTTAGCATTTTCCCAGAGGATGTTGCACACCTAATCATACTTCCACTGATATTAGCTTATGATTGATCTTGATTAACACAATGCTCCTAGCAATCTGAGTACGTTCAGACATACGCCTACCATATTGCATATAGGAAGAATACCTTAGTCTAAGATTTTCCACCTTACCATAAATCCACAGTATCTTGGTCTGTTGGGATATACAGTGATCGATTCCTGGTCCACTCGACTTAAGAACCAAAATGGCAGCTTCTTCTCTAAGTTTGTGTGAAGATTGACCTAAACATATTTTTCATTCAGAGTGTGATTATTCTCTTTGGATAAAAACACACGACCATGAGAAAAGATCCATTAAGTCACTATATTCTATTACTAGCTGTCAAGTCCCAGAGGATACCTCTATTGCAAACCATGGTGTAATGTTTAAACAATCAAACTCAGACATGAGACATTCCCTCATCAGAGCAGTAGGGAGTTTCTTAGCAGGGATAATTATTCCACATAGGTATGTACTCTTATAACTAAACTGATTCCAAAAGCGAGATAGCTCTTATATAATGGCTTGAGTATCTGTTTACGATACTGAAGGTCACAGCATAGAATTACAGGGCAAAAATGATCAGTCCACAATATCATACCCACAGAATTGGAAATCAATTTATAATGAAAAAGAGAGTGATCATTCTATCTTTAATTGTGCTTTTACTAGGTTATGAGAGAGTCTGCAGAGATTAAGATGCCTATGGAAAGCCCATGGGAATGGTTTTCCCAAGGGCAAAACAAAGGTGTTGTGTTATATATATGAATGCCTTTTCAGGTGATGCTACTTTTTTATTCATTCTAAAATTCCTACAGAAATACTAACATATACTTATTACCTTAAAAGAATAAGATATAAAGTACAAGCCTATTTCAGACAACCATAATCCTGTCAAACCTATGGAAGGTCTTATGCTTCATAAAGATTTCATGGCACTCTATGATGCAAGACACTGTCTTTCCTGAAGATTCTGTTGGCCAAGAAATACCTCAACAGGTGAAAAACTGCTTTAATCTGCTTCAAGAATTGCCCTTAAACCTCTGATTTAGTCACTTGTATCTCTAGCAAAAAAATACTTTTGCCAAGAAATACCTCTTGGGAGGCAGTTTTATGCTAAAAGGGAATGAATCCTTTAATGATGTTCTTGGGCATTCTGTCTCTGCATACATCTCCCTTTTCTGCTCTGGCACTAGAGTAAGCTGAGCTTTGATGAACACGTGCAAAACACTCCCTACATCAATTTTACAAATGCTCACGTCTTCCCCCAGTACAGACTTTAAGTGGAATACCTCAAGATATTATATGGACAGATACTTTATATAACTATGGCAATGAAAAAGAATCTTTACTTTTTATTTAACAGCTGTATATTTTTGTGAAAGTCAAACTTGACATACAAATTCACGTGGAAAAAAAGTCTAAACTATACTGCAAAGTCAGAGTTTGTTAAAAGGAAAACCCTACGAAGTCATGTTGCTGGACCTAGACCTAATATATAAGCAAAAAGGGCTACATTTGCAAAAGCTAACCCTAAAATATTTAAGATACACATAGCTTTAAAAAGTATATAGATTACTAAATTCTTTTGTTTTCAAAAAAGAAATAATATTAGGCTCTATTTGCAACTTCAGGTATCTATATACATTTAGAAATATGACCCTGAGATCCTTCATTATGTTTGGCGTTACAGAGTTGTCTCCTCAGAAAACAAAGTTAGCCCCCCTATATTGCAATGAACTCGGGGCCCCTCTGATTTCTATGCACTTTGACATTCTTCCCACTGCATTAACTCTCTCTTTAAAAGACAACCTTCCAATTTCAAACATTACATTAACTTCCTTTGAGATTTTTAAACTCATTAAACTGGCTCTTCAAAGTTCTTAAAAATGCATTTGCTTATTCAAAATAATTCCTTTAAATGACTCACATGACTGAAAATGAGAATCAGAATGGGAAGGCCATGTTCACTAATCTGTTTTACAGACATGTGAAGTAGGTTAATGTTAAATTAGCTAATTATTTGGACAGTGTCCAAACAATGACAGCTACTTTCTACAGCTGTTGTGTCTATGGTATGTTACTTACCTGCATTGCAATCCTTTTCAGTGCTGCATATTTTTGCACTTCAGCTATATCCCCAACAGCCAAACCAATCTAAAAATACAGAAGAGGATCAGAGAACTATTACACTAACTACTTTTTCAAAGTCTGTGACTTTAATTATATTTCTCATTCACAACTGAATCCAAAATGACTCCAGTTAAATTTGCTTTGTTTCACTCAAATCTGGAAACACCTTGCTTTTTTGCATAAATGAAAAATCCATATCAAGAAACACAGTTTTTTTTTTTTTATGCCAACTATCTAGCCAACACTAACACAATAAAGAGCTACCTTAACTGCCAAAAATAATATTAATTCTTGGTGGCTCTTCATGACTGCTGTTGTGTTAAGACTAAAATACAAGTTGATCTCAGATGAAATAGCATCAGGGTAATACTACAAATCCCAACAAAACCCTGAACTGTTTGGTTTTCATAGTCCAGCTCATGTAAAAGTCTATTCTCTTACCAAACCTGTTGCTCAATGGAATGTGGCTGAAGGTGAATTATACATCTATCCTGTTTTCCCCTATGACAGAGTTTTCTGATTCTTTTGTTTTGCTTCAGCCTCATTTCTTTGTTTTTAACAAAACAAAACTGCTGACATATATTCTGCAAGAAATATCTGTGTCTTTGCTTTTTTATTTTGTCATTGTCAATGCTAGGGTCCAGTGACAAAATACAGTCAACGGTTAAACAACTGAGGCTATGTTTAGGCTTTGGAGCAGGAATGTATCTAAGGATCTCTCCAAGCCATGGTTCTCTGATTGTTTCCATCAGGATCTCATAACAAAATATGACAGTTCCAAATCAGCCATGGATTTCTTTTCCTGTGGGAACCAGGGTCAGATTAAAATTAGACAATCTTGGTTCTAAATCACTCTAGAGTCCTGCAAAGTCTCAGGTCTCATGTTTCTTCTAGGGACAGTGTAAAGCCAGAGTGATGCAGGAGACGCCAGAGGAACTATGCCTCAGGAAAGAATAAAAATACTTTCTTCTGCTTTTTGTGCACCTTTCCAATAACCTAGAAGAATCTTTTTCTATTCTCTGATAGAAGAGGGGCATGTTTCTGTCTGCTCTAAAGATGCATACAGGAGGCAGGAAAGACTTTCTTGCATACCTTCCCTTGAATCTGAACAAATTCTATCAATCAGTCACAGATGTTCCCTAAAATATACGTAAGATTCACTTTGCAACAGTTGGAACAACTATGGAAAAATACTTAGAACAGTAAATAGGAAGGAAAACTATATATACTAATACTGTGCATAAACCTGTGTATAATCACTTTTACATATTAATGAATACTTACCAGCAAGTTCATAAGAAGGATTGGAATAAGTAAGGTAAAGATAATGAGAACTGTGTAACTCAGAAACGGATATGGCAATTCATTGCTTAGTAATGGATCAAGGAAAGCATCATGATAATTAATGTCTCCCAGCATCATTGCAAATGTCTTCATGACAGAAAGCAAAGGTGTGCTATAGGTTTGCTGCAAAAGAAGAAATTTAAAAAATTAGTAAAAAGTAAAACTGCATGATTTACTTATAAATAAGTCCTCCTTTGAAATTCTTGATCAAAGAGTGCTATCTGTAATTACTAAAAAAATAACTATGTCATGCAACTAACCTGTGAACCCAAAAGGACAAAGAAGCTGAGTCCAAAGGCCAGTATCAGGAAAAAGAAAACAACAGCAATTCGAATCAAAGTCCTCAATATCTCCCAGAACATGACAACATAGATGCCGTAATTTTCAAATCTAGGAAATAATTCAGTGTGAAAGATAATCAAAATTAAATACCAAACCAAGATTCTTCTACAGTTACATACATAAGATAGTAAGTAATCCCAGTTTTCATGTGTGATAAGAGCCATTTAGTCTCTCTGTGGCATTCTGAGATGGTCTGACAGTCTGTAATTTCACGCCCAAAAGAATGCAAATAATCTTACTTATCGTAGCTTCAACTGAGGGATCTCATATTTTAATACAATAAAGCAGTACTTGTCAGAGATACTGTTTTTCATGGACAATTTTTTTTCTGTCCATAGTCACAGATAGTACAATACAGTAGGACAAGTGCTGTACTCAGCATAATAATACAAAGAAAATTTTCCATTTTTAATGTTTTTGAAGTTTTGATGTTTTAAATGTCAGTTAGTAACTGGATGCATAAGCCAGATTGATTTATAAGACTTTTCTTTTTAAGAACTCTGACTTACACTTGATAATATGTCACTACAAACTAAAGAAAAGAAACAAACCAAAAATCACCGCTCAGGAAGAGGAGCACAGCTTAGTTCTAAGTTGCCTGTACTTCCAACAAGTCTGCCCTCTGGCAAGCCTCTCCTTGTCTTGGTTTAAACATAAACCAGATATTGGAACATGAGTTGTCATAAAGCAGATTAAGTTCTTTTTTCCTAAACAAGAAATTGGGAATTTATGTACTCTGCCAAATTCAGGGTCCAGATGACTGTTTTATGCTGTAACAGTAGCAAATGAGAAAATCCTTCCATAGGGTTTTCTCCCTGAAATATTATGTGTGAGGTTGAAAAGATCAGGCTGCAGGTAAAACAGGCCTAATCTCCTACGCTGGTTTCTATTAGGCAAAATTCCACCAAGGTCAACGGAGCTATAGGTGGCCTCCAGAAAAGTCTTATTAAGTTAGAAAAATTATGTATAAAGAACCTGTGAAGTTCTACAACCTATGTTCAGGGAAGGAAATCATTTTAGCTAATAAACAAGAAAGGATGGACAACCTTTTTTTTTTTGTTTTGTTTTATGGTTTAGGTTCAACCCCTTTTGCCCACAGAACACATCAAAGGAGAGAGGTATTAAGCCCATTTATTAGTCATCCAAAGTCTGACACAGGCAGGACAACCTGCCTGTCATAAACCTATCAGCTCTTTATGGGCTTACTGCTGCTTACAGACCTTGCCCTGGCTGTGGTCTTAAACAACACAATTACAGCAAAACACTCCTGAAATTACCTAGCAAATGCTGTGCTTGTTTTCTAACCTTACAAGGGTGACAAGTGCATACATACACTAAGAATGAAAGAATGACAAGGGCAGTATTACTGCACACAGTCATCCTTAAAGTGTGATCAACTTCAAACCTCTTTTTTTTTTTTCTTCTGTTCAAATGTATTTCATTTCTGTGTAATGCATCCCACCAAGGCACAAACATGTTTTATTAGATTTAAGCACTACAGCCACCCTGTTTTCCCCCATCTCCCAAGCCTTTGAAGTCCTCAGGACTCTAAAGACACTATTCTACCAGTGATTGCATCAAGAGCATTAAAGACAATAAAGATCTCTTATTCATAATCAATTGTCAAGTTGATAATCTCATCCATCATAATAATTTAGGACTGTGGGGGTGTAGAAAACTGAGGTTTATCACTTAATCTACAAATGATAAGCGACATTACCTTGTTCAAGGCATCGTCAATAACAACAAAATCTTTCTTTTATTTCCTTTTCCCTGGTAATATTTAATGCATTTTGGGTTGATTGGCTTTTTTTTTTTTTTAGATAATGAAATACTTAATAACACAAAAATACATATGTTATTTTTTAAGTTGCCATAGTAAGCTTTGTGAAACTCAATATGAAAAACATCAAAACCTAGATTATAGTTCATCAGAAAAAAATCAAAACAACCTAAGGTCCTAATCTGCAAACTCCCATAGTTAGTAGCAGACATAGGACTATCAAATGTGATCAGTCAATTTCTAGTACGTGTAAAACATCTGAAAATTCTAAAAGATGCTTATGGAAAGTATGTAAATATTCACTACCGTTGAAGGTAAAGCAAGAAGTTCATCCAAGACAAGTATACCGCAATTGCTCCACATTCCCACTGCAAATGAGCTGGTGTATTAATAAATAAAGAAGACACAAAAATTATGCTTGTTGTATAAATTGTCCAGTCCAGTAGATTGGAGTAATCCAACAAATATTTCAATTTCTAGGATTTAAGAGAAAGAGATGCATATTTACAAGTCATTCATCACTAATGGTCTGAATTTAACATTATTTAAATCCTCTTGTTTCTTTTAATCTTATTTGTAACAATTAAGGAAAAATCAGATGTCATTGATTATCATTAAAACTATGCAAGCACACTCTCTCATTAACGTGTATAGATCTATTTCTGTATATATTTACCTGCTGAATGAGCTGAAATATTTCTTTGCAGATTCCCAGTAAACTCATAATTAAAACTAAACACATACACACCCTTGTGAAATATGAATCCTGAAACACAAATCACAGACCACAGAAAAATTTAGAAATCTGTAAATGAACAATCTTTAGTTAAACTCTATCTACTTCATACACATTATACTGCCACCCATTACTTATCTGTTAACTGGCTTCAGAGTAACTTCTCATTCCCATCCAAATTCTGTTCTACTAATGTTTATAGTCAAATCCATGTCATGTGTATTGTTTTTAAGTAATTCAAACCAAGAATGAAATGTTCGGCACTCCTACAATAAACAGCTGGTGTACCAATCCCTTTTGACTATTTTAGTTTGGGAATTGAAATTGCAGTAATTAGGCCATTTTTTCAGTGACATAAAGTCTTTACAAATTCTTGTAAGTCATGAAATGCCTGAGAGAGACATACAATGATGGTGAATTACTAAACGAAACTGTAGAGCTGATTTCCCATCTGAGGGGTTGATGGATTCATGGGCAGACCATAAAGTCATAACATTTGCTTTTCAGTGATGCTGCAATACATATCTGCATATACACTCGTGCTAACCCTCTTTAAACTAGGTAAGAGGACTTTACCAATGTTGTGTAATGCTTCACCCTACAGAGATGCAATTCCCCACTCTATTCCCATTACCAGGTCATTATGATGACGCTTCCTTCACTGCATAACAAGTGATTTTTCTTGCTTTAATCTCTCAGGCAGCCCCTTCACACCTGCTGTCCTGTTCACTGCCTCTCTACTAGCTGGCATCATCACTGCTCAGGCAAGCACTGGGCTTTGTCTGTGCTCCTTCCACCTAGTCTCTGATGACTCACCAGGCTGCATCAGCCTCAAGTCACAGCTCTGGTTTGCACAGCTCTTCTCATGGAGAGCAGGGTGCAGCATGAATTCTTCCAGTCCTGCCTTCTGAATCTGTAGAATGCTCTAGTTACTGCCCTGGGCTTGATGTTTTCATGAATCAGAATACCCACATGAACTTTTTATATTCTTTGAGTTTATCTTATTTCATATTACTATGAAACCAGCAGCAAATCCCTTTGAGCTCCTATTTCAGTTGTATGTTCTTTTCCCTAAAAGAAGAACTACAAAATATCTGCCTTGACTTTTTTTCCAATATCCTTAGCTTTAGCGATATATTCACCTATTTGAAAGGAAGAATTTGAAAAATTCACCTCACAAGTAACTTCTCACCACTAGCACCAGCACATCATAGTTTCGGGGCTAACAACACAGCTTCCCTTCTCAGAATACACTACTTTGTGGATCTTTAAGGAAGACCTCTGCCACTCTCCCATTCTTCAACTGGACCCAGGAATATAACCCCAAGTGTGAGTTGTACATAGGAACCGTGGAATCACAGGTTCAAAAAACAGCAATACTTGCAATTTTACCCTCTCAGTGTCTTACAGTATTCGGCTCGGTGACAACTCGGCCTTCTTGAAAGACAGAATACAGCTTAATTTTAACTGCAGGAAGGAGACACTTACAAAGGCCAGTTGCACCAAGGTCTCTTTTCTAAAGCCTCATTCTTCTATAGCTGAGGGCCTGGCAAGTCTAACTTGTTCAGTTCAATACAGGGTCCTAATTACCCCAATTCCGGCTTCTGAAAAAAGGTTTGAGCTTTTTCCCTTAACAATCCCAGGACAGCTACAGAGGACAGGTTTCTCCTGAGACGGGGTTCACCCTTGCTTGCTTTCCTTATGGATCAGCTAAAGTATAATTTCCATTGAATCTGTATCACCAATCAGATCATATACAATGCTCATAAATCATTATGGAGTACCCCACATCGACAATAACTTTGAGAATTAAACATTCAAAACTCAACATCATGCACAGGTACTCTGTTACCTCATCAAGCTCTTCGTTTTGAGATGTCATCCTAATGGTTGTACCTCATCCACATTTTGAAACAACACAATTTTTCCTAATTCTTTTGAAGTTTATGCACAGGGATTCTAGGAAACATCCTATTCACTTAAAGACCTTTCTTAGAGCGCTTCATGAATACATAGTTACATTCCACAGTTACATTCCTTCCTACCAAGAGGGCTGCCTATATACACAGACTGGTAAAATTTATTCTACTTTAGCTTCATATTTTACAAGTCTAGTGAAGAAATATTGTGCATGTAAGGAATGTAGTATACAGATATGCAAATAAAACTGTCCGAATGCTCAAAAACATTTAATGATTATTTCTATGTCAAATTTACAATATGTAATGTCCAGTTATTTTGGCTGACCATTAAAAAGATATAAAAAGCTAAAGAATTAATCTTCTATCTTTTCATAGTTAAATATGTTTTCTTTTTTCTCAACTTTAAGGAAATTTTCACTTTAAGGAAAAGATTGAAATAACCATTCACAAAAATGAAAATTTCAGAAAAGAGATTAAAAATAAGTAACTTTATAGAAATTCTAGCTACAGAAACTGTTGCTGAATGTATACAAACAAACCCTTCAATTTTATTCCTACAGTTGATAGATAATAATTACAGACAATTATTTTAAAAGTATTTTAAAAATATTTAAATAACTCTTCCAATAAAAATCCTAAATATATTGTCACTAATAGAAAACCCCAGTACCTCAAATTCTAACGGTCTTGCTTCATAGGTTTCTGTTCCATTCAAGGGTCTTCCTGGCTGTATGTGGGTGACCAGAAGAGTCAGTGGAATGAGACCAAGGGAATATATGCCTAGATTCATTAGATGTGCTCGAAACCCATAGGCCATCCTTGAAAGCAAAAATATCAACATTTGAAAAATTTACAAATTGAGAAATTCAAGGATTTAAATTTCATAGCAAACCACGTTTCTGCTATGAGGAAATAAACATTTCTTCAAGTTGTACATGGACAAAAGGTATTAGCCATTCTGATGATTTGCTCACTTTCTTTCAAAATCAGTTATTATATTACACATTCTTGCAAACAAAAAAGTGAAAACAAACATGATGATGATCACCTTTGAAAATCTCAGAGTCACATGAAGTTCTAAGTAGTATTTTGTATGATAGTCGTCAGCATATTTTAAATATTTTTATGAGTGGTTATGTGGAAAATACATTTGCTTAACATGACATTAAAAACATATGCATTTAGTGCATGGCTTTCAGGTACCACAACTGTCAGTCTAACTTGCAGTGCTGTATTTTGTACACTTTAAAATACACCTACCATTTCATAAGCAAATATTCTTTACACACAGGATGACTCAGCAGCTCCATGCGATTATGGCGTACCATGGCCTACAAAACAAGAGAGTAAAAGGATCAAACTTAACTTGTGTAGTGGAACAAAATGCTCACAAAACAGGCTAGACTATCTTCATCATTTGAATATTAGCCTAATTGAAAGCACGGTGTGTTTATGTACTATGGCCCAAATCTATTATTAGATTGTTATTTGCCTACCAAGGCATCCACCTTTTCTTCTGAAGCTCCGTTTAAAACTTTTTAAAAAAAATCATAACTGTACAAAGACAGGATGTTTTGCAAAATAAAAATAAGACTTATAATTATGAGATTTTTCAGGTTGGGAGCTATAGATGAGAGATAATCATGCTTTTCTAGTTATATTTAACTAGAATATATTTATTCATTATTAAACAACACACCTGGACTAAGGACCAATAATAAGCTCAAAAAGGGTGATCAAATGAAGCCACTGAAGTCATTCTTTAAACGAATTCTGACAAAACTTAGGGGAACAGACTGACCACATTTAAGAACTTCCAATTCTTTAAGGTACAGAAAATATTTTTCAATCAGCATATGAAGAAAAGACGGTGGGAGCGTGTCGGTTTTGTCATTTTTCATTACCTTGTATGGTCACTATAATGACAAGGTAGGTTTTCTTTGATGTGCTATCTGCAAACATAGTATGTTCTCTTGAAACATTATGAGCTGCTCAAATGAACTTCTACCTAATCCTAAAATTAATGTTATTTGCTATTTAGATTATAAGTACTGTATGTCATTCCAACATCCCACAACTCTACTGAGATAAATATTTCCAGAAGTATCGCAATGAAAAAATTCCAAACCCTTGATGGAAGGGTTCCAAGACCCCTCCGACAAGATAGCATGGATTGACGCAAAATAACTTACATTTAAAGTGGTAAGTGGCTCATAAAAAATGTCTTCATCATTCTTTAGTTTCTTGTTAAGAGTCAGAGGACACTGGAGATATCTGAAGTTATATTCAATCTGCATAATAAAGATACCAGCACTTCATTAAGACAAAATGACACTGAAAAGTGTCAGTATCCAATGAAGTATTTTTTAAAATTCATATTATTACTGAGGGTTTTTGTGACAAATGCATATTAAAAGCACAGATTCAAAATCAGGTATTAGTGAATAACTACCGAACTATCATGATTCATGAAACGGGCAAGCTGATTGCAACTTACATCATGACTCTTGTAAAACTACAGAAAATGCTTAAGAGATATTAAAACCTAGTATGGTATCAGTTCCTAAATGTCTGATGATTTTCTGTCTTAAAGATTCATTGCAATTAACACATTGCTAAAGACACTGTGACATGTTGCAGCCTAAAAACACAATTAACTTTAATACATACTGTCTTCACAATTTTTTCCCTCCACTTACATAGAAGTCTCGACTCGTCTTTTCCTCCGAAGACTCAATTATGCAGTTATCCAAAACGAGCTTTGAAGATGAACAAGAAAGTAAATTAAGGTGATTACTGATGACAGTTATTAGGAAAGAACACAAAATGCATGCATCTGAAGAAAAAGATCTTCAAAAGTACAGCAGTCATCTAATGGAATCAGATTTTATGGCATATGAATTCAAGAAAGTTTACAAGTGTAAAATGTGAAGTATTTATGTACACAAAATACCAAGTTACTTGATATTTTAGCCAATTTTTTTTGACATTGATTTAATATTTAATGAGAAGGTGTAGAAACATCACTACTGGTTTAGATTTTAATTCTCTTATCTTTTTATGCTCAACTCACTTTTATACTCAACTCCATTAACATCAGAAACTTAAGACTTTTTCTTCCAGAAATAAGAAATTTAAGTGAGCTACTTGTAAATGTTAGTAGAATCACTGAATTTATTCATCTATGAATTGATATTATTATTTTAGTGTTTGTGAGTGTTTAGGGTTAGTGAGTACTGCATTTAGAAAAAAACAACACAAGGTGCAACATAACTAGAGTTTTTTTTGTAGTCATTTTTAATGACTAAACTTACTTTAAGTGATTCAGGAAGATACTCAACCATTTCCAGCAAAGGACACTTATTGGCACTAGAATAGTGAGAGAAGGTCAAAACAGCTTCTTCCCATCTGCAAAAATGCATTGAAGTAACAGAAAATGAATTAATTGCTTCTTTTTAAAATGAAATTGATTTGAGATTATTTGAGCTTTCTTTAAGACATTATCCTGCAAATCAAAGCCAATAATACATTTATATGCCAGAAAGCCAAAAATCACATGTTAGGGAAGTAATTGAGTAATGCTCTGGATTCGTCCCTAAGAATGATTCATATTTAATTCTGTTCTCAAATAAAGAGAATTGTTTCAACAATGCTAAGTCCTTCTCAAGAGCTGATGTCTTTCTCTGTACTCCATATGAACCCTGAACTAAAGCTGGTAACGTGGGATACAATATTAGGTGGTTAATAGTGAATTCAGTAAAATACTTGCTGTCTTCCTGCAACTTTTAGCAAAAGATTCAATCTTTTGCAATAGAGTGACATTTTTACTCTGGAAATGGGTCTTAGCAGGCTTGTCAACATTTTTATATGAAAACATTCTAAACTGCAAAGAACTTACCATACTTTAAATATTTGCAACATATTTAAAACAAAGATTTTAAATCAAATCACTTGAATTGTATCAATTGTGTTTAAAATTCTGTATGTAAGGTCAATATTCTCCATGTATGAAGACGGAAAACATGGGAGAAGATTATGTATTTCTTACAGCCCTGAGGTGTTTTTCCTACAGAAACATTCAACCTAACACGGAAAGGAACATGCCACATATCTGATAGTCATTGTAATTAAGCCATTTTTAATGGCTTTTTAGACCACAACAGAATCTCTGGAATTTTAAAATAGGCACTGAATCATATCATTAAACCACAACTTATCAGAACTTAAATTATATTGTAAAGAAAAAAGTTAGATGGCAGGAAGTAAAGTCGAAAAGCATTTTCTGTTTTCCTTACCTCTTGTGCAGAATGACAGCAGACACTACATCTTTCCTCCTATTGTGTATTGCTTCATGGAAAAAAGAAGCTACTGCTTTGTTCAACAGAATTTTTGCACCATAGTCAAGAAGTAGCCTTACTGCTTTTGCATGTCCTTCTCTTGCAGCTAAGTGCAATGCTGTGTTCTGTACAGAAAAGGAGTAGAACAAATCATTCATGTGGATCATTTTAAAGCAATGCATATTTCAGTTTATTTTTCAACATCAAAAATTCACAGTCTGTTCTCAGTTGGAAGTTCTCAATGCTTTTACTAGCAATATTAAAACACAGAATCTCTTCCTAGAGATTCTTATGGAAATTACAGAAAAGTTCTTTATTCCATGTCTACAGCCACAGGAGTGTTAAAATCTGAAGAGGAAACTCAGCTGCAAATAAGAAAAGGCAATTAATTAATAGTAGTTTTGTAGCTAACAAACTGTGAGTCACAAATAGGTAAAAGTGATGGTATCTCCAGGAACAAAGTCTGCATTGGATAAATCAGGAAGAGGAGTAGTCCAAATTATATCCAGATGTACTTGTATAAACAAATCCAAGAAAATCTGCAGACATAGCTTTTTAATATGAGCATTTTATTCCTTGGTATTTGCATAAAAGTAGACAATGTTTAAAGTGGTTTAGGAATCAATTCACACTGCAAGTTACTTCCGAAAGCCTTCCCAACTCATCCAGGCTCTTCTCAGCAAAATTAAGCAACAAGTGTTAACAGTGATGATATACCAAGGTTTTAAAACTGCTAAAGAAATTAGAATATTACGAATGCATTTCATAGTGAAACTGATCTACTAATAGGGTATCACAGACATTTCCTCTAGAAGAGGAAATGAGACTAGAAGAGGAAAAGAGACTAGAAACAAATAATATTTTGTGAAACATACCCCTTCTTCATCCACTCTGTCAGTGCATTTCACATTAGTATCCAAAATTATCTGCATTGTGCGAGTATATCCTCCAAAGGCAGCATGGTGCAGGGCGGTCCAACCTTTATAATCACTTAAACATAGCAGGTATAAAAAATAATAATTAAAAATGGAAACGCTTTTCATAATTTGAAAGTAAATGCAACTTCTTTTGCTCCAACATCTTTCTTTGGCACGGTCACTGCAGAGATGTCCATGTTTTCTGTTAGATATTAAATGATTATCAATGTATCACTCAGATACTGAAGGCTGAAATATTTTGGTATCTTCTCTTGGTCTTTGCTCTACGATTTACATGCTCTGATTTTGCCTGTTTGCACCTGTTCTCTTATATGTCTCTTTCTAATGACTGAAAAGCTTAGAATATTTTGTTATGAACATCTGGCAACAGATGTGACATACACAGTCATATTATAGAATTTTGCCTTTGAAGACAGCGAACACACACAGCAGTACAAGCACACAACTTTATTTCTATTCATACTACTTCATCTTAGTGTAATGAAACTCAATATGCTTTTTATCACATAAAATTCCCCAGGAACTTTTATTAGAAAATGCCAATTCTAAACTTAAGTTAAGACTAAGTATATACACAGACATACATGTGTGTGCATGCACGTGTGTGTGAGGCAGACAGAGAGAGATTGATTACCCATCTGAGGGTCAATTAATTTTACTAGTTTTGGAAAGAGCTGGACTGGGATTCTTGACTAACCTCTGTCCTCGTTGAGCAGACAAGTTTGTCTAAGAACCATGAATAAAGGGGTCTGGCAGCAGTTCCTTGAATGGGTTCTGTGAGGTGCATAAGCTCTGAGCACAGGTGACTGTCTGCTAGGGCATCTCCTCTGAACACTTAGGCCCTAGTTCCAAGATGCAGCTGCACTGTGGACTGTCCTGGACTTGGGAGTCCAGACTTGAAAGTTAGAGCTCTATACCACATCTTGCTAAAAAAGAATCTAAAGTCTTAGTATCTTTGGCTCCTGAATCTGCAGGTGTGGGCCTGGAAGCTTTGAAAATCCTACCAGGACATGGTTCTGCCAGTGATGTGAGGCCCTCTGACCTGAAATCA
Source organism: Crypturellus undulatus (assembly GCA_013389825.1). Classification (NCBI taxonomy): domain Eukaryota; kingdom Metazoa; phylum Chordata; class Aves; order Tinamiformes; family Tinamidae; genus Crypturellus; species Crypturellus undulatus. The sequence continues at coordinate 65,456 of VWPW01024256.1, read as the reverse complement.
GGACTTCAGAGTGCCTCTGCAAGTTGTATGTGAACCACAAATCCTGAGAGCTCCCACCCAAGTCTCTTAGTGAACCTGACATGATAATATTTCCAAAACACTTTTTTTCCATCAGAGTTTACAGTTCATCAAAAATGTCAATGTTGTTCTCTCCATTCAATTTGGAGAGATCTCACTTTCCCAAGGATTAGAGCCTTGGCTTTACAGCTGGCCGTAACTCTGTGTGCAAGACAGAAGCAAGTCACAGCCAGCTTAGTTTTACAAAGATCTTACAAATATGGTCTTACACTTCACAAGACCCGACACCAACTTACATATTTAATAACGTATAAATATTTTTTGACAGATACTTGCTTGTATTACTTGCCAGGTGATTAATAATTTCCAAGGCATGGATATCAAATGTAAGGTGATAACTCCTCTTTACCTTAACAAAAGGAAATCTGCACACTTACCAGAGGAAAAGGGCCCCTCTCTTCAGAAGAAACTGAACTACCTTCTCATGGCCATTCTGCGCTGCCAAGTGCAGGGGGGTCATTCCCTTCTTATCACCTTCATTCAAGAGTCTTGTGTCCTTCATATCTCTTATAAGTCGCTGGCACGTATTGATGCGTCCATAGCTTTGAAAGATTGAACATAGAAAATAATATCAAAGAAATCTGGGTGGAAAAAAATGGCACTGATTCATTGCCTAGGCTGCACTACTCACCTGGCAGCAAAGTGTAATGGTGATTTTTTGTCTCTACTCTTAGAATATATGGAAACGTTCAGGCTGAGTAAATTGTTTACAGAGAGGGCCACCCCTTGCCTGCAGGCATAATGCAGTGGAGTGCATCCTTCATTATCTTCATCCACTACAAGGTTCTTAATATGCTCCATCTGTTACCAAGAGAAAAACAACCACAAAATTGCATTCATATTGCTAACACTTCACAGCTTCTAATAGTTTCTAACATTAGCTTTAGTATTTTTAAAATAGTACCTAAAAATATGAAAGAAGCCTTAAGTAAGGTAAATTTAATAATGGTGAGGATTTGGCAGGTCTGCTGATTTGTGAGTCACCATTTTTAAAAGATTTCCTGGTCAAAGAACAGAGTAACTTGCCAATCTGAGCCCCCACTGCAATACATCCACAGAATGAGTAAAACACAGGAGATTCTTAACCATACTTGGCCATTCACAACCATAACAGGCACGGCTGTCAGCTCTATGTGGCACAGCTGTCAAGCACTATCAGTGCTCTGTTTTATAACTGCATTTCTCTTCCTCTTCTTCATTTTCTGTCCTTCTACGTATCTGGTCACTCACTGTCCTATGCATACCCTTTCTTATAAAGAACTAAGAACTGAGACCCATCCCAGCTGGCTCCACTCCCTCATCTGAATTTTTAGAATAATTACAAGTCAATGCAGACACTAGATCTAAAATCTCCGTTTTAAAGTTGATTCACAAAATCTACTGAAAAAGGGAGATTAAATCCATTCTGAATTACTAACTGAAGTACTAACCGTGTCCAGATTACAGTGGATGCCATTACATCAGTTTTATTTGATTCACATTAAAGATGTTATTCCCAGTACTCTGAATGATAGAAAACTTCTATCCTTCAAGTGAGCTGGGGCTCTAGCAATATGAGCAAACATACTACCTAATACTCAAGCACAGCCAAATATTTGAAAACTATTACAGTTTAAGCCACAGATAATTCCAGCAGAATAGGCTGTAAAGTGTGCAAATCCTGGAGCTTGGGTGCAAAGGGGCACCTCTCCTAGCTTTACTGCATGCAGACTGGGAAAGTAAAAGTGAAAAATTCGCTATTATATTGCCTACCTCTTGAGCTATTCAATCTGCCAACAGCAAAATAATTTATGGGATTATGTTATTCCTCTGCCTGGCAATAAGAAAACTGTATTACTGGCTTTGAAATGTTTTCATGACACTATTCATGAGATTGTTCAAATTATTTTCTGGGACACTGGGTAACTGAAACAAATCTTTCACAAACATTTCAAAAAGAGGGAAAGTATTTATCTTGCCCTTATACACTCTAATAATGGTTAACTGAAGAATACAAACTGATGCTCACTGTACCTGCAGAAATTTCTCATTGAGATGTTGCAATCCTCCAGGCTGCAATACCGTCAAATGCAAGAAATTCCGACCCAGATGATCTTTTAACGATACATTTGCTCCTAGACAAATAAGAAAACAAATAGTAGGAGTTGCAAAACTGCTGGCCTCTGGCACTGTTTGACAATATTCAAGATTAAGTAACGAATATTTAAAACAAATCTATGAAATAAATATTTCAAGTCAACACTATGATGCATCACTTTATATGAAATTTTTCTATGGATAATTACTCATATAACTGCCGCATAAAATAACAGTGATTTTGATAGTAAAACATCACATTGAGACAATGTGATTGGGAGTGAACAGTAAAAGTGGTGGTTATCTGTGTCTTTAAACCTAACGATGAAATCACACTGAGTAATTTTTTGTGACAAAGTGATGTAACCAGACATGTGTGAGGTTTTGCCAGCTGGAAAAAAAAAGTCTTAACAAAGTCCTTCATATAGCTACTATGTTAAAACTTCTTTAAGAAGATAAAAAACATTAACAAAATAAATTATGTTAATAACACGAAAATATACCAAACATATGGCAATTGAAAAACAAAGCTCAAACCTTGTTAAGGCAACTGTGATAAAATAATATAGTAATAATAGTATTAATAATGAAACCTAATACTGATTTCTGCTAACAAACATGGTTCTGCATTCCACCATAGAGAGCTCCTAAGGAATACAGGGATGGACTGCAAGTGCCACCTGTACCTTCAGAAGACATGGGCTGATAAAGTCTATACACTTTTCTATAGTCTGTTCACTCTATATAAAAAGGGGTGAAATCACCATCCTAATTCTTCCTTATCCTCAGGGCTACCAGGACAGAACAGATGCCTACTTCAGTTGCTCCTGGACTACATGTTGAGGTGTTGAATTGAAATTAACAGAAAAATTAGATGTAGAGTTTTAACAGGTATGAACTTTGCTCAAATGAAGTATACCATAGGTATATATTCCTTTGTACCTTTTGAGAGCAGTAAATTCACAATTTTCCATGATGCACAAGAAGTAGCCAAAAGAAGGGGGGATCGACCTTCTATGTCGACACTATCAATATTTGCACCCTGCAATAAAGAATTTCAAGTTTTTCATGAAAAACAAATTTTAAACAGTGCTGACCTTTATAAATACAACAGAATTACAGATATTCTTAGTAAAGTCCAAGTGTGTTTTTAACTATCAGCCACAGTGTAGTCATCTAAATACATATTTGCACATCTATGTAACAGTGGCCTACTTCTACGTATACTGACCGCGCATCTGATGATCTTTTATTGCTGTAACTTTGGCATGCATTTATTTCCTTTAAATATATAACCCTAATTTGAAAATAAGGGGACTAAAACTCTAGAAAAGTAACAAAATTATAGCCCTTTTGAATGATGTGCTCTTATCTAACAAACTATTATCAGAACAAAACACTTTGGAACCACTGTACTAACATACATAAATACTGTTCTAGCAGTTCAGAAACTAGCATGTTTAAACCTGAACTGCTCTTTTTTTCCAAAATAAACTAAACCAGCCAAGTTATTTTTGACAACAAAGTAGTTGTATCAACAGCATATTCTTATTATTCAAATCTAAAGGTTTTGAAATGACTTATTTGGCTTAAGGAAAGCACAAGGGCTGGAGGGAATGGGGACACTACGGCAAACCTCAGTTTTGCTGTTTTGCCTGTTTTTGCATGAGGTGCATGTTGCCAAGCCAATACATCAATATGACCATATCAGCAACACACGAGGAGCATCAATCTGCATCCATAGACTCCAGGAAGATGAGCTAGCAAAATGAGCTAACAAAAAGTGTATTTTATGATGCTTTAGATACTTTTTTTTTTCAGAAATTGAGTTGTAAGACTAAATGGATAAGGTTATCAAAGTACATAACAAAATCTGGTTTATTTTTTTACATGTTATCCAAAGATCACTGAACGGCCACTGGCAGTTTTTCCATTAACCTGCATGGTATTTGGGTCCAGCTCTAAATCAAAAAAGAATTAACTACACTCATGACCAATATTTACTTTGTAGGATAATAAAACTTGCAATATAGTAATAAGAAATATGCAGTGAATGGTCAATGATTACTTCCCCATAGAGAACAGGAAGCTTCTAGTGTATGCTGATGAAATGCTCGAGCGTAACCCACACAAAACCATTTTCCCACTTACTCTTCTAGAAAGTAGCCATCCTCTCAGAAATGTTCTTATTCATCAAAAGAACAAATAGGGACCCTCTATCCAAGTGGCTCATCCATTTCAGTGAACATAAGTTGATTTACAGTGATTTACAGTTAATAGTATAATTTTATACTCACTTCCTCTCTAGCTAGTTCAGTCCTCAGCACAATGAACTCAGAAACATTCATCACGTATTAGCACAACAAGAAGCATCTCATACACTGACACAAATATTTATGATATGGCTGAGTTAACCATTTATAAGTTTAGCTTTGGAACTTCTTTTAATTTTCATTTATACATTTACATATGTATGAATCAAACACAAATGAAGAGACATATAAATATGGTATGCAAAAACTGTAAATGCCAATTAGTGTTTATGGCAATTTAATCTTCTCTTTTGCTTTACTGAAAAAGAAGGAACAGAAAAAAAGGAAAAATAATGTCTGAAAAGAGACAAAAATGTGTAAAAGTATTACTCAATTACTTTGAAGAAGCACATGTATCAAGAGAATTTATGAAGGGAAATAATCTTTAAGTGAACTCAGAAAGCGGCAGACGTCAATACTTAATTGTCCAGTACACACAAAAAAAACCCTAAAAGATTCAAAGAAATAGCTAAGGTACCTAAACTGTAAGACCGCTCTGATTTTCCTGTCTTAACTCTTTTTTCAATTACACACATAACCTGCAAATACAGTTGCATCATTTGTGTGCATGGACTCACATACTATATACATAAATAGCAACTGTGGTGAAGGCTACAATGCCATTACTTGTTAATATTGTGCTTAATTTGTATACTTAACTACAAATACAGATTTTTAACATTACAAATACAGATTTTTAACATTTTGTCGTATTTAGAGTTTGGAATATTGATCCAGGTTTTCATCTTTTCCCCCTATTTTAAAGCTTCAGTTCACCTAGCTGACAAATATCAAGGACAGCTGTGTATGTCACTGAAACAACAGCATCTACTCTCTGAAATGCTATGCAGAGGCCATAGCACCAAAAACGGTGCAACTGAGATATTTTCTGGTAAACATTTCATATGTTTTAGCATAGATAATCTTGTACTTATTTTCTAGAAGAGCCAGATGTAATAGTTTATCTGTCTAGAATGACTTATCATCATAAACAGAAGTGCCAAAAACTTCCACAAAATACATTATTTATGAGATAATTTGCATCAAATGCACATACTTAAAGCATAAAATAAATACATTTTGTCCTTCACTAAAACCAGAAAGCCATTCTGAACTGACATTTGCCATTCTTTTTAAGCAGTAAAATCACTGCCAGGTTCTATCCACCTTTCCTTTCTCACTCTCCAGTGCTTTTTACCCACAGCAGCGGATGACGCCGAGTGCTCCTGCCAGGAGTCCGGGAGAGGCAGCAGCACAGGTAGCATGTGCTGCATCCCACTGACTCTGACAGCCATTTTTGATCAGGTCAAATAAAAACAGTCCTGAAGCCTCAAACATACTTCATATGGAAAGGCAAACAAACTTTCAACAGGAGTTCCCTTCTATAAAAGAGGCCAAAATCTTTAAACACTGAAGGAACATGTTTTTTCTTAGCAAATGGATTGTAAAAGACTTCTCTCTAATAGTCTAATAGTTTGTGCACACAAGTCTTCACATGCAAAAACTTTCTCAGGTAATAATGTCTACAGACGCGTTATTTTTTCAGACAAGTTTCAGCAGTCAAACATCACCAGCTAACATTCGGTAATGCACTAAAAATACGCACAACATCTAGTTTTGACTAAATCAAATCCTTTTAACAGAATTTCTTAGAAAAACAAATTTTATGCAGAGGAGAACATTTCTAATATTTTTGGCAAGAAACTAAGTAAAAACTGACATAAAATGGAAAAGTTCCATTGGCTTCTGAGATTTTCCTCAGCACTGAACAACTTCAGAGCAGGGCATGTAACAGTGGCATGAACCTTAATAACTAGGGCTAATAAACACCTTTAGAGTAGCCAGCAGCATCTCAAGTCACATTTTTTCTCTTTCCCTCCATAATTACTGAGTGAAGAAATATAACCAAACTATATAGAGAGTAAAAGATACTTCTAGATCAGGCACAAACCTCAGGCTCAGGCTATGTGATCCAGAACAAACACATGTACATACACTACAGAAAGTATTTCTTCCTGTGAAAAGTAGATTAAATTCAATGCATGTTTAATGCTCATTTCATTTACATAGTTCAGATTCTAAATGTGAGGATGACTGAGTTTGCATAGCTGACAAATGAGCTGATAAATGATTAGGAGAACTTTCTCAGTCAGTAAAATAAAAATGCAGATTTTCATACTTTGTAATTGTGGGATTTTGTTATGAAACCAAAATTACCACTGCAATTTCATATATATAAATCTCTAACAACCTATACCTGAGAAAATATTCTCCTTCATGATTTTCTCTATGCAGAACTGTAAGAATAGACAGCAATAACCCCTATAAACATGTTGTTTGATTAAATATTTACCATTGAAATCAAATATTCTGCCAGTTCATAATGATCAAACAATGCCGTCCTGTGGGGAAAAATGCAAAAATAGATTAACATTAGAATGGACAACAAGGTTTCAAAGTAAAAGTCAGGAGTTTTTTCCAATTGCTGCATTTTTTACTATTTTCAAATAAGCATCTTTTTATTACAACAGAAAAAGAGTAAAATAACTTACCATTTTTTTTTTAATAATATACTGTTTCCATTTTTGTTATTCACTTTTTATGTCAAATCTCTTGCTGTACCATGCAATGTCAATATAGAATTTTAAAAACTTCAGACTCAATTTGTTCCATGCAGACCTAGAGTCTCAAATCAATTTCACTGATCCAATCACCGAAAAAAGGGCTAAAATTGTAACAACTCAGCTAAATGTGTATCAGACTGTGACAGGAATTTCTACTCCAAAAATAAGAAAAAAAAAAAAAATCACATACCACCTGATAAAAATGGTGGTGACATTTATTAAATTCACTTGCTATGTTTCAACAATAAAGTTCAGAATGAGCAACACAGCAGGACAGCCCCAAAGTTATTCTGTATCTCAAAGATAACACTTCCCTGAGCACAATCAGAAGTAATAACATAGCATACACTACAGCTGGTAGCAATTACTCAAAAGATGGTCTTTAATAATAAAGCCATGGTTCCACATGGGTAGACACACCTCCAGTATCTATAGTGGGCCTCTCCAGTCACGTCATGCATAAATATCAAGTGTTTCACACACTCCCAAAAGAAATTCCAAGGAGTCAGAACACAAAGCAAAAGCATTTTATAAAAACTCAGATAGAAACATGACATTAGGAATGTGACTGAATCATGTCCAGCCTATATGTTCCTTCATTGCTCTCACCAAGTTAAAGTTCCTCCTTAGTTTAATTATATTCTGAGAGATTCAGATGACTCTCTGAAATTCTTGATTTGTTTTTCTGTTTCACAGCCATAAGGAGCAAAGAGTATCGTTCATTAGAGTCCAGAACTTTTTCCTAGGACAATCATTTCCAGAGTTATGATGGCCAGCTACCTAGTAGGTAGCAAGGCTCCAATGCGTTTGCCCAATTTTCTTTGGTGCTCTGTCATCACTTTGTCATCAGCAGTGTTTTATCACTGTAACGTTTCCAAATGCACCTAATCTTTAGCTCAACTTTTCAACATACTCCACCTTAAATGCCTTCATTTACTGTAAATTATTCCATTTTATCCCCACCATACAAAGCACAAGCGTAACTACTGCCTCTGAGTTTCTACCATTTATTTCACATTGTAAAACTTTTTATAGAGTAACAATGCAAAATTATTACACTCTGTACACTGTGTAAATCTTTCTTGCAAAAATTCATATATGATGAGATAAACGACTTTCCATAAAGCAGGCAGCACATCTAAGTAAGTGCCTTTCTCTTACAGAAGACTAGGAAAACTCTACCACAGTTTTGTGCTCTGATTTCAATAGATCTTAAAAGCTAGAAGGGTGCTACACACACAAACAGCCTGTGCAGTCACAGTAAACTGTAGTATCATCTACCGTTACCTGATCAGGAACTTGATTATTAAAAAAACCCACAAGATTACTGTTGATATATATTTTTTTCATCTCCTGGAGAATACAGGCCCAATTAGATGAAGTTTAATGTCCATTTGTTCCACAGCGTCCAAAGACGCTGAGTCACCGACTAATTATTTACTGGATTAAATTTTCAGTAAAGGTTCAGCAATTCCTAGGCATAGTTGTGGGATAACCAGATCATATCATTTTGATTTTTATCTCAGCACAAAATCTTTAATATTTTGAACAAATTACTGTTTGCCTTGTGTGATACTAAGATTATCTCCCACAAAATAGAGAAGTTCCGACACATGTGGAAGGTCTGCCACTTTTTATTTAATTTATACGAGTATGTTATATAGTGTAACTGGATGTTGTTAAAACAGTGAGACTAATTAAGGACATCCTGATTCACAATTTATAAAATCTCCTACCTGTGAAGCAGTGTTTCCTTATTGCCATCCACAGCATCAATGATAGATTCCTCACCAGCATAGGACGACATCATTAACTTGACAATCTCGGTTGCTCCTTGTGTGGCTGCAAAATGCAGCGCTGTGCATTTTTCATTCTGTGCATGGGGCAAGAAAACAACATTTGAATACTGCCTAAGTTCCAACTTATTAAATATGCTAGTGATCTAGCCCAAGATCCTAGCTGTCTAAATTCTACACAATTATTTTTAATATTTCTGGATACTATATTAGATATCTCCCTTAAATATCATTCTCTGCAGGTTTTATTAAAAGTAGCTTTGTGTAACACATTTTTGACCAATCATAAGCTAAAATAAGTTATCATAAAAATTATTAAACAGTTAATGATTTGGAATAAGATTTGCCAGAGCAAGGTGTCATTTAGGTAGATGGGACAAACTAGCTTTGAAACATGTCTGAGGGATTTTATCCTTGCGCATTTTAGGAAATGTTTCCCTGAATGCAGGGAATGCAGGAATTATAGATCCAGGCATCTTCACAACCCATTTCTAAGGATAGATGTCAACAAGGGCATCCAAAGGAGCTTGGGAGCACGGCGAGCACTCAGGAATACTTGTCCATACTGCCCTCCTAGCCTCTACCAATTTATGACTTAAGACTATCAGAGCCACAGAACGTCTCTTTGTACTTACTAGATGTAGGTGGCTTTTTCTTTCATGCATTTTCCCAATTGCTTTTTGAACCCATGCCAGCTATGCAAAAACGCTCTGCATCCTACATAGCTTGTGTAAAGAAATCAAAACTTTGTTTCACTCCACTGCCCATTTTACCTGTTTTAGATCAATTTGGGCTCCAAATTCAATGCACATTTTGATCATTTCCAAGTCTCCACTTTGAACTGCCAAATGGAGGGGACTGCACTTCCCATTATTGGTAAAATTTATGTGAGTTTTAGCAGAGTGACCTAATTCTTCACCTGAGAGACGAAAGAAAATGTAAAATTTTAAGTAAGAATGAGGTAACATAAAATATCAAGGTTTTAAAAAATGGGTATTTTAATCAAGGAATAACATTTCTCCCCTCAATATAAGAATATTTCACACCTATCATTAAACAAGGAATGGGTACACATTTAGGTAGTCAGTTAAACTGTTGCTGCAGTCCTAGGAAAGTGACTCAAGCAAGTAATTTTGCCTATGGGAATAACTGCATTAACTTCTTGTAAGCTCAAGCTCACATATGTAAGTGTTCTCTTGTGCAGCTCTTTTTAAAAACTAAAGCAGAAAATTGGCAATGTTATTATAAATACTAAATCTCATGAACTGATTTGGAACAAATTATTTACCTTTTTTTAAGAGAATTTCCATACATGTTTTTGCACCTGAAAATGCAGCGGCATGGATAGGCATACATCCTGTTTTGTTTGGTTTACATATTTTCCCTCCATTTTCAATCTGAAAAATAATCCTTAGATATAGCTTAACGTGATACAGAAAATTCTGACTAATGAACACACTGTCACAGATACAGTTTCTACTGTCTCCTTTTAAAAATAGTATGTGTATGTTAAAATTTATAATCATTTTTTTCACAACACAGACAAGACACAAGTAAAGGAGGTCATTTTTTTTTCCTACAGTTTTCTAAATTACAATATCCCACTTTTGCAAAATACATTTCTCAAAATATATGCCAAGAGTTTCTGGCACTGTTTTTTCAAGTAAATTGTAACCATCTTATTAACAAGACTTTTTCAGGCTGCTTTACAAGTGTGTAAGTGAAAGCATAAATAAAGAATGGCACAGAGAAAAATAAAACACTTTAAGAAAAATATATGTTCTTTTGAGCTTTAAATCATTATTATTTTTACCAAGAGATGCTCCCTTTACATAATGGACTGTGGTAAAACAGCACTAACCACTGAAAATTTCTTTGCAGTACAAACACTTCAGGAAATAAAAAGCAGCACACTACGTAAAGCATTTTAAATATTAAGCCCCTGATTTGCACGCAAGTTTCCCTCACTAAACCAAGAGAGAATACAGGAACAGAAAAACATTGTGTCAAGATAAGCAGAGCCACATTAGAAGAAAACAGAGAAGTTTATACCTACCAGGAGGGTGAGTGCTTCATGGTTATCCTTGTAACACGCTACCATTATAGGTGTGTTGCCTGCTTCACCTTGCAGATTAACATCTGTACTGCTATGCTGCACTAAAATCTAAATGGTTAAAATAACACTGAGTCAAGCATAAGCCAAACACAACAACAAAAGCATATTCCATTACTGCTGCTGTTTGTCACACATAGTTGCTCCTATTGTGAGCTATTCCAGCAGCCCACACAAAGCAAAGGCAGAGGAGGAATAACATGATTTAGATTTTAGATTTAATAACAGGGGTCCTTACAGTCTTGTATTCCTAATGTGAGCCCTGTGTCTACAGCTAATACTGAGCTATCAGTGTTACCAAGCACCACGATAACTGCTTCCATAGTATTTTTGGGAAGGGATTACAGGAGTAACCACACTGCTACACATATTTATTCCTCTATCTAGATACTTATGCTTTTTTTTTTTTCTGTTTCAGCAATTCCAAGGAATTCTGTGCACTACAGAAATGGCGTGTTTTAATCACTCGTGGGGAATTTGATAACGGAAACCAAAGGAGAATTCACTTGAATAAACAACGTGGCAGGGAAGAAATGAGAGGACATATTTTGTCAAGGGCAGAACTCTAAAATAATCCAAATCCAGAATGAATAACTCTATTAGTCTAAACTGACCGTAAATTTAGACTTGGTAGAAGATTTGAGGACCATGAGATCATTTAATGCTGGAAGTCTCTAAAAGGACTTTAATTTTTGAATATAGAGATATCTTTCTCCTTCTTGTGCTTGGATGCACTAGAGAATCATAGAATCACAGAATGCCTAAGGTTGGAAGGGACCTCTAGAGGTCATCTAGTCCAATCTCCCTGCACACACAGGTCACCTAGAGCACGTGGCACAGGACTGCATCCAAGCGGGTCTTGAAGATCTCCAGAGAAGGAGACTCCACAACCTCTCTGGGCAGCCTGTTCCAGTGCTCTGTCACCCTCACCGTCAAGAAGTTCTTCCTTAAGTTCCCATGGAACTTTTTATGCTTCAATTTGTGGCCATTTCCTCTGGTTCTGTCAGTGACCACCAGTGAAAAGAGGCCAGCCCCATCCTCCTCATTGCCTCCCTTGAGGTACTTATAGACACTGATTAGATCCCCTCTCCGCCTTCTCTTCTCTAGGCTGAACAGGCCCAGCTCTCTCAGCCTTTCCTCATAGGAAAAGACATAGGAAAAGACATTTTCCTCATAGAAAGAGACAAATTTAATGTAAAAAAATAGCTGCTGTGGAACACCACACAGATTAACCTAGTTGATTCAAGAATTTTACAATTTCTAAAATGCCAGTTACTTAAAATTGAATGCAAGCTTTCTCACTATGCTTAGATGACGAAAAAATACTTTAAAATTTCAGGGCTTTTTCTATTTTACATGTTTCAAAATAGACACATTAGTAATAATTTCTTCGCAAATTCTCATTCTTTTACTTTTTTAATTGAATAATAGCACAATAAAATCAGAAAAGTTATTAAAATGTTTTTAAGAGTTGTGCTTTTTGATTAAAATCCACTAAAATAAATAAAACACTAACTTACTAATTTCACAACTATTTTTGATAGTTTTGTGACTCTGTGTACAATAAAAGAACAAAACCAGTTAAAATACCAAAATATGTACTGAACATTTTATTTTAAGCCGCCGTTTTATTGCTAGGACTACTACAATGGCACACCTATCAATATCTAATCAAAAAGTTATTTCTTATTTGCTAAGCTGAGAACACACAAGCCTCCCTATAAGCACCGTATGTTACACATCCTGCTTGCTCCACAAAGCACACAAGGAGCTACGCCCAGGACACAACCATATAAACAAGTCCTTGGGGTTCTGCATGCAGCTGGCGAGCCACTTAGTAAGTTTGTTTACTTATGTGAACTTCAGACTTACCTTAACAATTTCATTATGCAGGGACTGCACAGCCATGTGCAAGGGTGCCATCACATTGGAGTTGAGAATATTTGGATTGGCTCCTCTACTGAGGAGTAAACTAACGCTTTTGACCTGGTTCTTCTTCGTGGCCCAGTGCAATGGTGTATTTCCAGAAGAATCCATCACATTTAATACTGGCTCAAAGGAGAGAGAATAAAAAAAAAAACACCCAAAGCAAAGCTGTCAAATGATCTCATCATATGGAAAAAAATGTTTTCAACTGAGGTTTTACTCTGGCTTACTGCACTGCTTAAAGTGAAAATGAGAAGGCCTTTTCTGATGCAGCCAAGCTGGGGGTCATACGCACTGTTACATCCAATTACTTATTGTGCCCAATACAATATATTGTTTAGAGAAAATGTTTTATTAGACATATGGATATATTAAAACACAGTGATAAGGTTAGGAAACACCAATAAAGCTTTTTGTTAGATCTTCTCAAATAATAATAGTGGAAAGGCTGTCTTATTTCTTACTCGATATTTTACTTTTTTTTTTTTTCCAAGAACTCCTTGATTTTCTTCTTTGTTTCTTCTTTCACATTTTTCTTTGAATTTGCAGCTATTGCTTTAATGGCCATACTGAAGGAGTCCAAATAACTCAAATGAGAAATAATAAATAACCATTTGCAAATTATTAGATGACTGAAAAACAAATATTTTCTGATTCACTTAACACTATAGAGGTAAATCAGTACATGTTGATAGGAAACTGGTCTGTGTATACATATACTCTGAGTTTCAAAATGGGAGATGAACTTCAACAACTGTAGAATTAATAAGTTGAAAAATATATTCTTCAGACTGAAAATTATTTTGATTTTATGAACTATTTTATTTAACAGAATAATTAAGTCCAATAATATGGTACCTTCACAGGAGGAATCATCCATGATCATCTGCATTAATTCTATTTGACCGCTTTCTGCAGCATGATGAAGGGGGGTAGCATTTAATTCATCCACTTTGGTAAGCCCAGAACGATTCTTCTTAATGAAGCTCCGCAGCCTACACGCACTTCCATCTGAAATCACCTATTTTGGATACAGATATTCTCATTTTCATATTTTCCTAATAGACAAGATGTTAGTACTGTGTGGCTGATGGCAGTTCAGCACTCTCTCCCTCAACTGTGCGGTTTTCACAGAGAAACACTCAAATCTTGCTCAGTTAAGCAAAATACAACAAAACACAGACTGATTCTATTGATTGCAAAGGCACATCTCCAGGTAAAGAAAACAGCAAAATTAACAAAAATAGAAATGATCTTGTATCCTTTATTTTGCTTTCTGTAGTGAGATCAGGATCCTCCCTCCACCACAAGAAATCCAAAGAAATCAATCAAGCAAATTTGTCACTTGCATTTTTTATTCCCTCTGCAGCTATGGCCCAGTAAAATGAATTCAACAAAGAGGAAAAGTGAATAATCTCATAAATTTCCTCTTCTAAACCTTTCTAATGAGACTGGCAGTATGAGCAATGCTGTCGAGTTCAGCCCTTGGGGTTCTATGATGTTCCACACGTCAGAGCAAGCCACAAATCCTTTAATTTACAGCACTACTCCAAGCGTGTCCCGTGGGCTAATCCTCGACCAGATACGACACTGTCTTTGTCGTGTAATGTAAAAAACCCTCTGACGGCTCGGCCTCCTGACACCTTCTGCTGCATTTTGTGAGCACAGTCCGCTTCGGAAACCCTTCTCATTCTTACGATGGGAAGTTCTCCCAGTTGCTTTGCTAGAGCATTTCAAAAAACATCATTGTTTATGTGCAAAAGAGAGAGGAGTAATTGCAATGCAATGACCAGGAATCTCAAAACAAGTTATTAAAGAGATCAAAAAGGAATAAAAAAGAAGAAAAATAATTAAACGTAACAAAGTGTGAAACAAACCTTCCCAAATAGAAGTAAGGAAGCAAAGCAAGGAAAAGAAGGAAATCCCCTAAATCACTGTTCTCTCCTCAACTGCCAAAAAGAGAAAACTTTGGTCTCCAGTGTCTCTCAAGCCATAAAAAGTCACAATTTTTGCTTTCATTGAGTGATCATACACTGTGGAGCTGCTCATGTTAAAACTTCTTTCTGCTAACTAGTCCCATCGACTGCAGTGAGATTACTCATGTGAACAGCGTTACAAACGTTTTTAAATATTTAGAAGACTGGGGCAAAACACACGGATAGCATCCGCTTCAAAAGTGCGGTCGGAAGACGCTGACAGAAAACAGGTGGTATCACTGCTGAAAGGGTATTTAATGAGTCAACAGTCATAATAATGACGTCTATTATGTACACAAATATCCACACATTTCATACTCACCATAAAGGAAAACATTTTACAGCCCTATATATATGCACACAATATCTTTTATCTTTTGTTCCAACTTGCTTTAAACTGCAATGAATTTTAAATCTTTCCCCTGATTTAAACCAGACTCGGCCACTAATTACATTGGAATTTTTTGTCAATGTTAAGAAAAAATAGGGCCAAAGCTTTACGCAATGGTAACTCTTACTAACACCACAAACAAAAAAGATATTTTAGTAAATACTGCAGTATTTCTCTACCAAAATAGTAAAGGAAGAAATCCACCAGGTGTTCTCAGTGCCTTTAGCTCCTCGAAGAGCAAAGCAAGCGATTTTGAACAAGAGTAGCTTCCCTGTGTTTTATCTGCATGGTCCCATGGCTGCAGATTACCCACCAAAGTGGCACGCACGTGACACAGCGGAGCTCCTGCTCACAATCATGTCTGGTCGCACGTACAGAAAATGAGACAAGAAGAGACCTGGAGTGGTCATCGATCCTATCCACATACTTTGGCAAGTTCACTCGGTCTAGTCTTAAAAATCTCTGAAGTTGCCCAACCTCTTCCTTTGCTTAATTATTCCCAGCTACCAAAAAGTTTTAAAATGCTTCCCCCATGCCCACTCTGGTTATCCCTATGTAAACGTAGCATTCCTTGTCCTGCACGCCCTTAGGAACAGTTTACATCTTTTGGGGGGGTCAGTGTTGCATTTGCAGATCGCAGCAGCATCTCCCTTTCAGCCCATGGCAGTCCCAGCTCTTTCAGATCTCTCTTTTGGACCATTTTGCCCAGATTCCAGCTCGCTCACGTTGCTCTCTTTAGCAGGACGTCTGTGGAGAGCCTCCTCCGACATGGCGGCAACGCGAGGCTGCCACCTCCCCACCCGCCATGCGCTTCAGACACCCTCATCCCTGCGACGACGAGGCCACTTCACGTGGCACCTCCGGGCCCATCTCCCACCCTCCGGCCGCCCTTCCCGCGGCGCCAGCAGGGACAGACCGAGGAGGGACAGACCCCACCGTCCCCCGCCCGCTGGCGGGCGCCATCTCGCACCTCCCTCCCCGCCGCTCGCGGGCGCCCCCGCGCGGCCGCCGCGCTCTGCCCCGCCGCACGCACCTTGAAAACGTCCTGCGAGGCGACCGAGGCGGCGTCCGCCTCGCACACGACGCCCTGGTACGAGCTGGCCGCCGCCGCCTTCTCCCGCGAGCGGCAGAGCCGCAGCAGCGAGCGCTTCATGGCGCCCGCCCGCGCCGCTGCCCGCGCCGGCTCCGGCTACCTGCGGGAGAGGCGAGAGACCGCACTGAGGCCCGCGGCGCGGCGGGAGGCGGGGAAGGGC
>VWPW01024256.1:0-48818 GCA_013389825.1 Crypturellus undulatus | reverse complement strand
CCGCCCGCCCCTCTCCGCGCCGGGCAGCGGCTCCCGCGCGGCCGCGGCGGCTCCGGCGGCGAGAAGCGTCGCGCAGCGGGGCGAGAGGAGAGAAGACGGGGGTCCCCGCCTCGCCATGCCGGCGGAAAAATAAGCAAGAAAATCCCCTAAACTTGGCTGGTCGGAGCGGCGAGAGCGGGTTGGGGCTCCTCGGGGAGCTGCGCGCGTGCCGGAGCGGCCGCCGCGGGCTGCGCCTTTGGGGACAGACCTCGGAGCATCGTTAACTGGAAAAACAAAATTTATGAAAAAGGAAAATCCTACGAGGAGGGCAGCTCAACGCCAAAAAATAATAAATAAATAAATAAATGCAAACATGCAGCAGCAAACACCTGTTGCAAACTGTGAGGAGAAAAGTGTTTTGGGCGTGCTTAGCCCCTTAGGGCAACTTTTTTATTTGTTTATTGTTTTTTCTAGTCTGATGAGGGCTGATTTAAACCTGCTTTGTAACCTTAAAATGCTGAGTTTTCCGTGATTAATTTCTCGGGAGTTATTTTGTATTGAGACAAGTTTTCTTCTTATTAATAATTTTAGAATTTATTTTATCAGAAAAAAATATTAAAAGCCTGAGCTTCCTTATCATGACTAAGTATTTCAGAGGGTTAATGGCCATAGCTGCTCTAACCCAGTCCTTCTTGATGCGTCTTTAATGGACTTGTTTGTAATTCAGGAGCTCTAATGGCCACTGAATTTCCTCTGACATTTCATTACCGCATCACCAAACCTTGTGGGATCCCTCTCCAGTTACCCACCATCGGCTTTATTTTTGCTCATTCTGAATAATTCTGTGACTCCCTCCAGATCACCAGAGTATCCTTATGCCGTCAATCTCAATGCTGATTTTAGGGGGACCTAAGGAACCCCCTTGGTTTGCAGTCCCTTTGTTCCTTTTCCATGTATCATAACCTTTAATCGGGTACAGAAAATCCTTCCTGCGTGACGTATGACAGGTTTGCTCTCTTAAAAGGCTAAGAGGAGGAACTTATCGAAACTTTTTCAAAAATCCAAATATTTATGGTATCGCCAGGATCATCTGTAACTTTTTGCTGAGTGGTTTCTTCAAAAAATTCTGACCACACGTGTGATGCTTCGTTCTGCAAAAGCTGCGTTTATTTTTTTTTTGACCCTGGAGACTCCAGAACCTTTTATAGTGAGCTGCCTAAGCTACACAGCCTTAATTAATTAGTCTTGAAATCATTAGACTGGATAGTGTTAAGACTAAGTTGTTTTAAGCACATCATGTAGGGTTTTGCATATAATAATTTTCAGGCAACATTAGAAAAAAAAAAAAACTGATTTCTTCAGCACATATTCTTTCAAAGTAGCATGTTAGGATGGGTTTTTATAGTTATCATTAACTGTCATTGAAAGAAACAGGGTAAGTAGTTTATACTATTGCAAGCAAACCATGCTCAAGAAAGCTAACCATTAATGTAATCTAGGGATTAAGTCAACCTGGAGGAGCCCTCTCCAGTTCCAGTTCTCTTTTCCTGGTACTTCATTGAGAGCAGCCAGAGCTGGTGAGACTGCTCACCTTTCTGGGGCGAAGCTCTCTCTAATTCCCTGTTTGGCCTTGGCTTTGCTGTCACTCATACCCCTCTTTATAGGAAATTCAACTCAACAAATAACAGCCTAGATGTTGCATAAATACATTTCTGAAATTTCTGAAAGAAAAGGTTTTCTGCGAGAATCATTAACTGGAAATTAGAAATGTTTCACTACCACAGAAACATTGGTAAGTTTTGGTAAATTCTATCTTTATTTTATTTTTTATTCCTAAAATCCCCTAAACTGGAGCCAGAATGAAACAACCTAAGTCATGATCCTAGAACAACTATCAGTTTAGTTATTTTCTTGGCTATGATTATACTATCTCTACCTTTGAAATTACTGTTAGGTTTTAGTCTACTAGTAAATGTGCAGAAGAATGTTCACAGTATGAATAATAATACAAAGATTTTCCATTCCCAGAAGGAATCAAATGGAATTGTAAGTGGGCTGACCGCAGCTTTTGTTTCTGCACAATGATTTGACATAAGAAACTAATTCACATAAGTAGTCAAAGAGTAACCTTTCTTGCAACTGTTTTTCCCAAGAGTGGATTAAAATACATTCATACCATTTTATTTCAAATATTATCTTGCTAGTGGTAGAATAGTGGATCCATTAGCACAAGCAAAATTCACCGAAGGTAACCATACTGCAACACTTCATTAAGAATATGATTGTTTAATAATTAAATTGTATATACAGTAAATATGCACCATTCCAGTCCTGTAGTCAGAGTAAGAGAGTAGTATGATTTCATTAATTTTTGTGGGCTTAGGAACTGCAAATTCAAGGAAATACCTACAGTGAGAAGGATGCACTGCTGCATGGTTTTGTTTGTTTGTTTGTTGCTTTGGAAGTGTCTTATTTGGCAACTGTTATACAAGTTGTGATGTGTAAAATAATATTTAAAATTTTATATTGTCTGCTTAATTTAATAAGCTAAGTGATTTTGTGTTGTTACTTGTCAGATATTGATTTCAGTCACCTAGTAATTAATCTGCATTATTGCCTAAACAAGCAAGGCCACATCATCTCCTGCCAGTTATTATAGACATTGGTACTTATCAGGAAGAAAAGTTCTAGTATCTTTAAAAATGAAGATGAAATAACTCACATTTTACATGTCTGACAGAATTTTCATTGCATTTTTTCTATGCTTATCATAGTATTTAATTTACTGATGGCTTTGTTACATGCCTCATTAAAATAAAGTATGACAGTAATTCATTCTACTGTGCTGCACAATCTTTTTTTTTTTAATTATAAATATATGAAACAATATCCTACCACTTTCAAGTATTCCATTTTACTGCTATGAACAAGAAGTTAAAATAGAAGCCTAGACAGTGAAAGTACACCCTGAAAGTGAGTATAAATCAACCCTAAAGTTAATGATAAATCATTCATAATAAATTGAGGGGCAGGACACACAATGAGAGCCTGCTTAGTGAGGATACTTCCCAAGGTGTCCAGCAATTAATTGTAGTGACCAGCAACTGCAAATTTATTCTCAGACAAAAGCTTTTAGGTATGTTGGCCGGATCTATAAAAGGCTGAGGTTTGTGGTAGCTACCTCCAAAAGTGAGCACAGTCATTCAGTCTGTGAAGCAAAGACCTCCATTGTGAACATCTCCTAACTCAGGAAAAGCCTAAATACTAGGCTGCTGGAATGTTCTGGTCTGTAATAATCCATAATAATATAGTCTTGAGATGGAAATCCTAAAAAAATCCTAAAAGAAAAGAAAAGCGATCAGAGCGTCTCGCAATAATTCATAACACTCTTCAGAAATATAACTGAGGTTACAATGCACAGCAGCAGAGAAGAAAAGTAAGTAGGAATAATTCCTTACCACAGTTAGCTTACTTGTTGTATTAATGGGCTGAACATTTCCTCACATTCATTATTTCCTAATTATTTCCTAATGAAAATGCATAGTAAATTCTAAATCATGATCTTGGAGTTTCCCTGTTGTGTAGGTTGTACTTAGATAAAGTAAGTTGCTTTCTAAAACAAATGTCATCACTAGGGAATTAACATACTAGTAGAAGTATATTTCTTCTGCGTATTAGATGTGTGTGTATCTTGCCATACAGTCAATTACGTTTGTAGAAATTAGGTAGTGTTACAAAGATATATCCTGTCAGAAAGTAATGTAAATTAAAATGAAATAGAAAAGTGACAAATTCAGGGAAAAGAAAAACAAATAGAAATGAACTAAACTTTAGGAAAGTAAAACTACATGAAGTTGAGTAAAAACACATCACAGCATTCATTTTTCAGGGGAAAAATACTGACACTGTTTTCCTAGAAGAGTGGATGGTGCCATACCCTAGAAGCATCTCACAGCTACACCAAAATTCTCAAACTTTTTCTTTTCTTTTTTCCAGGAGACCGCACATGAACTACTTCATCCAGTTTGCAAAGGTATATTGACCAGTTGTCAAACAAATAAAATGATGAATGGTCACTTCAAGTGTGGAAAAGTAGCATTAGTCAAATACTAGTGCATATTATTTCCAACTTGTTGATGATACGCATTTCAAATTTAATTTTATGACAATATCTCTATCCTTCATATCAGCTCTTCTTGATCTTCTTCAGCTTGTTCTGTGGTTTGTTCTTCTCTCCTCTGTATTTTAAGGCTGTTTTATCCTCTTCTTTTCTTNTGTGTGTATCTTGCCATACAGTCAATTATACAATTAGGTAGTGTTATAAAGATATATTCTGTCAGAAAGTAATGGAAATTAAAATGAAATAGAAAATGACAAATTTAGGGGAAAAAAAAAAAAAACAAATAGAAAAGACAAGTATTATTTATTTTCAGACTGTTTTTTATGAGAACCTTCCTGAAACTGCAGATTATTTTAAAATATACTCTCAGTTATTCTTTTAGTCTCATATTTGTATATTTGCACATTTCAGTTATTTAAGAAGAGTACAAGAAGGAACATCCATTTCCAACCCTAGTAGGGTACACTNTTTTTTCCAGGAGACCGCACATGAACTACTTCATCCAGTTTGCAAAGGTATATTGACCAGTTGTCAAACAAATAAAATGATGAATGGTCACTTCAAGTGTGGAAAAGTAGCATTAGTCAAATACTAGTGCATATTATTTCCAACTTGTTGATGATACGCATTTCAAATTTAATTTTATGACAATATCTCTATCCTTCATATCAGCTCTTCTTGATCTTCTTCAGCTTGTTCTGTGGTTTGTTCTTCTCTCCTCTGTATTTTAAGGCTGTTTTATCCTCTTCTTTTCTTCTCCTTTCCCTCCCAATATTTCTTTCTATGTAAATTATTCAGCCAATGACTAGCTTCTCCTACAGCTTTTATTGAGTGTTCTTTCATTTTTTTGTCCTAAGGAGATTAATTTGGTTGTCTAGACTTCTTGCGTTTCTGGAAAAAGTCCATATCTGGCACTGCCCTCATTTGTAATACCTAAAAGATAAAACCTAAGAGGGTGGCTTCTACCTTTCTGGTGGTTAACCTGAACTCTTGTGTGAGTAACCGTGTTAAATAGCATCCACATTGCAGAAGCAACTAACAGTAGAATTTTTCAGTGTATGATCTTTTTGGAAAAACAGACTGGTATAAGTGCAACAGAATATCAATTTTTCAGAATATAATTCTGTTCCTATTATATACATCAGACTGCATCTCAGGTTATCATTTCTCTCTAGTATTAATAATTTATTTTGCAAGATATTTCTATGAATTTTATTTCTTCTTCAAGAATTGCTCTTGCAATTTCACTGAAATTGAAAAGAAGATGTTTTGTTATGTTAAACTAATCTTCTGGACAGGAAGGAGTTCTACCTTAAAAGGAAGAATTATTAAAAGATATGTCATATAGGCCATATTTTCTTTTAAAACTGAAGAAAACATTGTCTTGAAAAGGCAGCTAATGTAGCTGAAAATTCTGTCAAATGACACTAACAGCTGAAAACAACCTGTTTTGAATTTGCATTTGTAAAATATAGGAGTATATAGTTTATTTTAAGTTTGTCACTTTAAACAAATATAATTTAAGAAAGAAGAAAAGGAAGTTTGAAATAGCTTATCTTTAAGTACAGTATTCATATACTAGATATTTTTAAAGATGATTTTCTTTGTCTTGATTTCCTCAAGTCTTGTACATTTGTAACATAACTAAAGGAAGGTAGTAGTCTCAGAGTAGTTGAGATGTGCTTCACTACTTATTATTATGGAAAACATATGGGTCCTTCTTTGAAATATTTTCTATTTTGTATTTAGTAAATATATAACTGTGATAGATCCTTAGTAATAATAATCTATTTTAATTTGAGCAAATATAATTAAATCGTTCATGTATAGAAACATTATTTTTCTATTTCTAGAAAATATTACTTTCTATTATTTTATCCTATTATGTAGAATAAATACCTGCCAATGAGATAGGTGCAATAATTAGAAACATTTTTTTCATGTGCATCTATTAGGGATAACAAACAATATCTGGTGTCCTAAAATAACCTTAGGGTGTGAAAAAGTTTTGCCAATGCAAATAAACATAAAGTCATAATAGGAAATAATAATAGGATGTCCTATTATTTGCATCTTTCTTCTTGCAAAAAGTAAATTTCATTAAAATTCACTAAGATATGCATCATGCAGTTCTTGAGTTAGCTTAAATTGTGCCAAATATCTATTTAAATATGAATTCCAAATATTTTATCTTGTATTTCACGGAATACAAAATTTTCTATATAAAAAGTTCCCTGAAAGCGAAAGGAAAACAGGACCAACAAAAATTTGAGCAACAGTATTTGAGCTACAGGAAAACTATATTATGCTTACCATTCAAGAAGTTTGCAGGTGATTTCTCTCTGAAGCAACATATACATATATATATATATAAAAACACAGATATTCAAACAATTTGAATCCTTATCTGATGTTTATATCAGTAGATTCTTGAGATGTGTGAAGTCACCAGTTATGTCACCTGGTGGCTTAGGCTGTGTAAATGGAGGCTTATTTAAAAGAAGCGGGGATGCATCGGTTGGTGTGGGAGGAGCATCAATATTTATCAAGTGACCCTTGAAGCTTTCTTTTTTTAATACTTCTGGCCAAACCTCATCCATTTTCATTCCTGGTTGCAAATGTACCTGGCGTTCCAATAGTTTTTCTAATGCAATATTTTAGAGTAGTTTCAGTTTTGTTGGGTGGTCACTAGAGGGTACTTGTTTACCTATTTGCAATGAACTAATTGCTTTTAATGGAAGACCTAAACATCACTGAAGAGGAATATTGTCTGCTTATGAAGATTCACTGTACTAATGTTTAAAAAATTAGAATTGGTGTATGAAATGTATTAGACTATGATCAATACCTAATGCAATACGGGGGCAGCATAAGGTTTGCATGTACTTTTTCTTTGAAATATAAATCAAACTTTGTTTTCAGCACTTTATTTTAAAAGTGGCACAAAATTGCTTGGTTCGTTTGCACCAATTCTCAGGTGACTCCTTGGCCCCATCTGCATTAGACTGAAGTCAGATTACACGGTCCTTGGATGCCGGAATAGTTTCTGTGGCTAGCATTTTTGTATGAAAAATGTTCTCTTGCATTAGCATATGTCAGTCAAGTTATCTTACCACATATATGAAACTGCATAATTGTACAATCTGGGAAAAGTAGCTCATGCATCTAAATCCCCTAAGTTCTGGAAAGTTTCATCTTCTTGCTTCAGAATGCATCAGCCTCACTGATTTCCAAACAAGGGCTCTGATTTGTGGTTCCAAGTCGCACATTTCCAATGCTTTTCCATCATTTTGATCCCACAGTAGGTGAACAACACCAAATATTTAGAATAAAATATTAAAGTAGTCTAAATGGACAAGTGAAAGGACTGCAGCTCCTGATTCTGCAGCATCTTTGAAGAAGCAGAATACANCAGTAGGTGAACAACACCAAATATTTAGAATAAAATATTAAAGTAGTCTAAATGGACAAGTGAAAGCTGATTCTGCAGCTCATTTTCCTAAGCGCGCTGAAACACCTGAGTCGTGACTCAGGCATGATAGCTCTGTTTACGACCAGAATACATTGGTGACTCAAGATGGTGGATGAAGAACAGCTTTCTAGCCCACCCAGCAACAATCGCACAACTTGTAACTGTCTCCCTGCAGAACCTGTCTGGCATCGTTCTTTTTGTGCATCTCCCTGGANGGTGGATGAAGAACAGCTTTCTAGCCCAGCAACAATCACACAGCTTGTAACTGTCTCCCTACAGCACCTGTCTGGTGCATCTCCCTGGGTATGAAGTCTAGAGAGAGTCCATCATAGCGCCAGGAAGATGATTAAGGGACAGGAGCATCTATCTTATGAGGAAAGACTAAGCGAGCTGGGCCTGTTTAGTCTGGAGAAGAAAAGGCTGAGAGGAGATCTGCTNTATGAAGTCTAGAGAGAGTCCATCATAGAGCCAGGAAGAAGATTAAGGGACTGGAGCAGAAAAGGCTGAGAGGAGATCTGCTCGACATGTTCAAGTACCTAAGGGGAGATTGGAGGGAGGATGGTGCCAGGCTCTTCTCCGTGGTGGCCAGTGACAAGACAGGATGAGACAGGTGTAAGTTGAAACACAGGAAGTTCCATGTGCGGTTGAGGAAGAACATCTTTCCTGTGAGGGTGACAGAGCCCTGGAACAGGCTGCCCAGAGAGGCTCCTTGTGGAGTCTCCTTCTCTGGAGATCTTCAAACCCGCCTGGATGCCACCCTGTGCCACGTGCTCTGGGTGTCCCTGCTGGAGCAGGGAGTTGGACTAGATGATCTCTAGAGGTCCCTTCCAACCTCAGCCATCCTGGGACTCTGTGAGTCTCTATCTCANGAGGTCCCTTCCAAACTCAACCATCCTGGGATTCTGTGAGTCTCTATCTCCGTAAAAAGAGCTGCACACGTATTAAGAGTTTAAATAATAGCTAAAGCTTGGCAGCACTGTGTGATTATCTCTAAAAAATAAGAATCCTGAGAAAAGGGATCTTGTTTAAAAAAGACAAGGAGCCTGAGAAAGACTTCATAGATTTAGCAGTATCACTTGAGTAATTTTGAGTGTTGTTATACATTGCTTGAACCATGACCTATATTGCTTACTTGTTCATAGAGTCTACTAACAGAAGGCCTGTACACTAGTTCATTGATACAAAAGTGAATGAAATTTAGTTGACGTAATGATTTTCAGTCAGCAAAGCTACTTTATTCAAAATGAAAACTTCCTGTGAAACTGTTAATACTGCTATGATATTTTCTGTTAGGAATCTTCAAAAAGAATGAATCTAAGGGGGGATTTCTGCAGTCTCTAGGTCATCTGATAACCCAAGGACTCACATATTCCCCAGTTGACCAAATTTTACTACAAAACCAGTTAAATTTCTTGCTCTTGCTCAAAGTTTTCTCCAATACCTGACTACCTCTTGCAATAGTTAGGAACTTTTTCTCTAATTTCTCATCTAAATTTATTCATGGTCTAGGGATGACTATTTGCTCTTAATCAATGTTATAGTCTCCTTTAGGTGGTTTTTTCCTTACCATGGTATCAATCAACTATCTGTCCTAACAGAGTCTCAGAACCTCTTCCAGGTTGTTCACACTGTTTCCTTATCAGGAATTTTTAGGCACTTTAGTATCAGAACTTTCAAGATTTCCAGATATGATTTACCATTTAGTTTCAGAACACTTAATAGATCTACTGAACCCATTTTCACCCTTTCTGTTGCCCTTGCATGCTTTTGACCATACACAGACAAACAGTGCTTCTAAGACTTCACCTTCTCTCTCCTTCCTCACTGTGTCCCTGTAGTCTACATTTTTTTTTCTTATATTCCTCCAGGAGCTAAGGAAATTCTACCCATCTTAATTTATAAATGAGACAAAGAAGCTCAGAAAGCATAATAAGGATATTTATCTTTTAACACTTATTCCCCTCAGGAAAAAATCAAGCAAGAGGTAGCATAATGTGAGGAAGAAGGAACGCCAAGAAGCTATTGTGCCAGCCAGAATAACATCCAGACTACAAACAATGTGGAGATAAATTCACTTTTATTGTCTATTTTTTTAATATTAATCTAGCTACGTAAGTATTGAAAGCTTCCTTTAACGTTTATCAGTCATTATGTGCAAAATCAAAAATGGATCCTGATTGAATGAATGGGAATTAGCAGCTTAAATAGCTTGAGGACTTGAACTTGAGTCATTTAGCCTTTTTTAAGAATTCAGTTTTTAAAACCGACAATAAAACATTAGGAAAACTGCCTGTGAAAAGGAATTCATAGGAGTGGCAAAAGTGATAGAGATGAAAGAGGATCAATTTTCCATAAATCACATGGCAAATGAAGGATGATAATACAGTGAGTGCAGCAAAATACCCTGTAACAGAGGAAAAGATAAGATGGAAGCAGACAACCTTCAGAATCGAAACCAGCAGATAAGTCAAAGAGAATGAAAGCAAAAAAAGATCACGCCAAGATATTTTTGTGAAAATACTACCATAGAGTGGAGAAAGAGTGAGGGATAGCAATGATAAAGTCAAAGAAAAGATTTTAGATGAGTTGAGGTTAAAAAATAGTTGCTAAAATAATGTATAACATATGTCTGAAGATACAACCTGTTTGGTTCAAGCTTTACATTTGCATTGCACTTCTCACTAGGTATGCTGCTTTACAGAAAAGCTTTTTTGCTATCTCAATCCATTATTACTTTGTTTAGTATAAAAGCACACTGCAAAAAATGTATTACACCCCTGATTCTTGAATAGATATTTCTTTATACTTAATGACAATTCTGACAGCTATGCTGTAGCAGACTTTAATGGAATAACAGTGTGAAGTACCCAGTATAGTTAGGGCATTACTGTGTATTTTAAAGAATTATAACACTTCAACAAAATTACTTAGAACAAATCATTATGGATCACCTTGTCTCTTTTGGCCCAAACAGAAGAAACTTTCTTTCAAATAAATATTCAAATATTAACTTTCAAAACATTAATTGATTAATTCAAATATTAATATTCAAAATATTAAGTTTCTACTTTCCATAAGTTAGTAGAGAACTCATGCTTATAGGCATAGTTCAGGGTATTTCTACACCCTATGTCACCCCTTGGTGTTGTTTTTTGTTGTTTGATTGATATTTTTCATTTGTTTGGTTATTTTTTTGCATACATGGCGTTGACATCAATTAGGAAGTTTCAAAGAAGTCTACAACAGTGCGTACTCCGTTAAAATTGGGTTCCCAACTCTCCTAGATCTCCTGAAATATTGGTCTTTTACAAAATATTTTTCAGCCTTGCCCACTGGGTTAACTTCCATCTGCCTGTTTTGAGGGCCTATATTGATTGCATTACTTAAGCAGAGCAACAAATATGACACTGACGTTGCGTAGGAAGTCACTAGAAAGCAGTATGCTTACTTGTGGAAAAAGCCAAGGCCACATCCGTTTATATATGACTCATTCTGTTTACTGAGGATGATAAGACATTCAAAAAAATATTATTTTCCTAAGAACATTGCTAAATATACATCAAGATCATAAGTCATGTCATCCGAAAATATAATTATCTTGCCATGAAAAATGCAAATACAGCTGGGAGATGCTGAAAGGCAGGAATGTGTTAGAAAGATTTGTAAGATGTTTATGTCTGAAAGAGTCTTTAAAATGCTGCTGGTCTGTCAGTTGGGACATGGCAACTGAGGCATCAGATGATGCAAAATGGGCTGTGTGGCTTCCAAATGAGAATTAGATCATGTCTTGCCTACATCACAACCTGGCTAAAAGATCTGGAAAGACTGTTTGCAGCTGCCACCTCCGTCTTCCCTAGGCATAGGCTAGATAAGGATCTCTATGCTTTAAATATTTACTTTAAGTTCCTTTTTTTGTGTTTATAACTTCACTAAAAACTTTATTATGTAGACTGTGGACTGTAAATATTAGCTTGGATTTTAATAACGTTCTTGCAAACACAATAAAATGGTACTTTGTTTACTCTACAATTCAATCTAAATTAAAATAATATGATGCTGGAAACAGCACATCTAGCGCTAGATTGCAGTTGATGACAGCATTCAATATATGCTTGCAGTTTGTTTTTACACTCCTTTGGAAACAGAAGAGAGAATTGCTCATGCAATTGCACAAAATCATCAGTCTGCCTTTTTATGCCATGTGCACTGACTTAATATAATACACCAATGTCAACCTTGAGGTAAAAAGAACCTGATTAATCTGAGCTCAGAGGGAAAAAAAATATAAGTTACTGAAGGCAACATTTTCACTGTAGATCAATGAGTTTGGTAGAAGGAGGAAGTAGAACAAGGTAATTACAAAGCAATAGAAGGAGTAATAGAATCTCAATAATGCAATCCAGTTTCAAGAGTAAAACCTTGGTCATTGATGGATAGTCATTAAGAAAAAACAACATAATGTGAAATCCTCCTTATAAAATTCCTTAAAAATAAGGAATTTAAACTGAGTTTCATCAGTAGTGCAAAACCCGTTATAAACTTAATGATTTTTGCTGTCCTCTGCCATTGTAGTATTCTCAGTTTTTAGTTTAGAAATATATGCATTTTAATAGTGGCTAACCAGAGATCCCAATGTAGTGCTTTGCCCAGCTCACATGAAGAGTGGGTGTCATAGATGCGCAGAACAGGCAAGATTTTTATTTCTACAACTACTACATTTTTGTTTCCAAGCTCAAATCCACAATAATACATTTTTCCATAGTGTGTTGTGTTCTTATGCCTGATTTAGATGCATTTAATTCTACCAATGTACCTGAAGTACTGTGCAAGCTCATAGTTTTTCCATGGATTCACAAGGACATCAGAACCAGAAATAAATGACAGAACTTTAACAAGGTGTTTAGGAGAGCAAAGCTGATCTGTTGAATTGGACACATACTTGACATTTACATGATCTTAGTTGAGCTCTCTGATGTTCTGGGAACTCCCCAGGCGATGAACTCGAATCTCTTGGAGCCTTGGAACTGCTCACTGTCCTGCTCTTTTAGACTCCCAGATTTTAAGGGCTTTTAAAATTGTCATTGTTTTCTCTTGCTAATCCTACTGAAGTCCATCAGGCAGTTAGAGAGCTGGTTCTGCCAAAAGTAACAGCTTTCAGAAAGTTCTGCAAATGCTTCTTTTCTTCCCCTCAGCGTAGCTCCTTTCCTCTTTTAGCTGTACCATGATAGCCTGAGAGTCAACAACCATTGCCTACATGAGAAAGTTCTAGGAAATTCATTACAGATGAGGATGTTTTTGCTGTCCTCTATCAACTACAGCCTGAATATATAATTATGTTCTACTTAGCCTAAGGCCTGATGGCCTCCCTGAGGATAGTCCTACATAATATTGCTGGTACAAGTTGGTACTGGGTATTCCTTTAAAGTCAATAATTACAATTGCTCAATGCTGTTTGTTGAAGGTACCAGTGATACTGCTGTAACCAACAGTTATTAATAACAAGTAGTTACCAAAGCAGCCTCTCTTCCCTTCGTGCACTCTCTCTCTCCTCTAATGGACCATTATTTTTGTAGACTGAGCTATTCGATGACCCTAGAGCAAGGATTACACGTGACTAGGCTGTGCTAACCAAACATTAGTTATGTTATCAGGAAGCTGCAATTTAAACGCTACTGAAAAAAAAAAAGGGAGAGAGATGTAGCAGAGCGCCCTAACAGTGCAAGCCCAGGATGTCAGAGGTGTCTGACAAAAAATGGTTAGTTCTGATCATTAAAGAAATGCAACTCTGAAAACTGCGTAGAACTAGTTTTAGAGCTTGAGTATGTGTAGAATTGCATCATAATCTGTGGCAGCTGCCCACGACTGATAGCAAAGCGGGGACTATGCTCAGACTGAGGTGAAGCCAACGGGTTGTACCCATGCCTTTGCTTCAGAAAAGTGCATGCAGAATTCAGCACTGCGATACCCTGCGCTGTGGCATACGTAAGTATTACCCTATTATCGTTACAGGGAATGTACCTGTATCACTTGTGCATGGTGTAGAGTCTGATGATTGGCACGGGTTTAGGATCCTTCCTTTCAGGCTCAGTTGTAAACTGGATGCAACAGCGTGTCCATGACAAGGCTGGAAAAAGGAAAATATAAGAAAGATCTGGATCCCTTAAAACCCATGATATCTCCTATGAGACTTGTTTAGCACTGTATGTTCCCATCTCCTATTTCCAAGCATAAAACTATCTGTGCTGTAGATGGGTGCATCCTTCTTAGGCAATGTAACATGAGTCATGCTGTGTGTAGAACCAGCAGGTCTCCAGCCTCTTAAAAATGACACATAGCAGAGCTGTGGCTGCAGCCATCACTGACAGTGCCTGGTGCTGCTGCTGCAGGTTGCAATGCCTTGCAAAAAAGCTTGGGGAACCTTCATATGACTGTGTGTGACTGAGTTCGGTGTAGCTGGGTCCTGATGACACTTGGATACTTCATACCTGACTGTTTGCATATAAATGGGAGATAATCAGCTCCATATTTACATCATTCAGCCCATGGGAGTTGGGTACATGCTTACATAGTCATCCAAATGAAAGAAGTAATACAGATTGAATAATGAGATCCTTAGGTGATAATAGCACCTAAGCTATCTAATAGCATAGATAACTGAAATAGGAGCGGAGCGTTTGCCTGCTCTAGTGTCCTAACCACTTATTTTTATTCTTCTCCAGAGGCCTTTGTGCCCCTTTACACTTGAGTACTTTCTTCTTGCTTATTGTAATGGACTTCCCGTTAACATCATAATATATATTACTAATGATTAAAAATCCTTTGTGGTTTTTATCTGTTTGTGAACCATTATATAACTTTTACATAGCCTAGCCGTCTATGACCTTTTGAATGTTACCTTCTCTAATGATAAAAACAAAAGTGTAGCTTGGAACTAACTTGAATACAAGGAGCAATATAGTCATGGTAGACTGAAACTTTACATGGACCAATCTTCCCTTTTCTTAGGCTTTCCAAGATATGGGAATAAAATGATTTCTACCTAAGGTATATATAAAAAAACCTTAAACTGTGAGAAAAGGATACAGAGTTTTTGTGTTATATATTGCACAGAAAAATTAATTTATTTGACAATAGGCATTGCTCTGTTGCTTTTGAAGATAGTGCTTTGAAGTCATTTGATTCAATTGCTGATGATCTGTGCCCAGAATTTCAGGGGACAAACAACTCGTCTCGTAGGAGCAGCATATGGATCAGAGGCAATTGAATAACTTGCTTCCACACAATGAGGAGACCTGCACAGACACCTCCATATTAACTAAGGAAGATGTGCCAAGTGGGCAAGGAATAAGCCAAAGCACACTTTTGCATATGAGTGTTGTTTAAAGTATATCACTCCACAATGGCTATTTAGGCAAGATTAGATTGTTAGAAAACCTTATAGAGGAGCCTCTCTGTCTCTTTTCATGATGTATTTTTCTTCCTTTGGAAATCTGTCCAGAGGCATCAAACATTCGCAGGTCTCTCCTGATCAGTCATCCTCTCATACCTTCCCAGTTTTTCAGGGAAAATCTGTGCCTGCCCTGTCCTAGACATGACGTACTAGGAAATTAGAAATGTTCACACAGAAACATGTGCCAGTGACAAACCAACATATAATTTAAATTACTAAGGAGTTCCTATCCCATGGCTCCTTATCCCAAAGATAGCTCCCTTGCCACCTTGCTCTTTATAAAAAGCACAGACTCATATGGCTACAAGGGTGAAAATGGAAGTCCTCAGGAGCATGGGAGCTGAGAAGATAAAGAATTATGTGCTTACATTACACTTAAACCACTGCCTTTCAGTTCAAACATTCAACATGGACAGGCTGTCATTGAAATGAGATTGATGTAAGCACACTGCATCTTGAAACATAAGATCAAAACCACTTAATAGCAACTGTTTTCCTCTTTTGCCCCTGATATGTAAGTGCATCACACCTGCTGCTGATATAAACATCTTAGATTTGCAGTAAATTGTAGACATGATGTATAATCCCTTCTTTTCTTCACAGATACACCGGTCCATCTGGGGTATACACAGAAAGGAAGTGATTGAATGAGATATTTCAGACAGAAGTAAATGATTTTCTGATTGTTAATCTGTGTAAGCAACACAGGGCCAGACCAGACTAAGAAGTTGTTATACAAGATCTCTGAAGATTTGTATCTTTCCTTTTCTACTTATTACTAGCACATTGCTTAAGGATCTCAGGGCCTTGGCTAAACATGCTAACTCTTTTCCATGTGTTTTATCTTTTGTTTTGCTTGGTTAAATGCATTTTTTCCTTCATTATATGTCCATTTATCCATAAAGTTTTTCTGAGGACACAGGGTCCTCCCACTATTTGCCAACAAGACATGCAGATGTATTTTGAAACTCAAAACACAGATGTAGTTAGCAACTTCCTCTGGAAGTTCCCTGTTTAGAAACCCTTATAGAGGAGTCTCTCTGTATAGGCAAGCAAAGTTTATCTTGTTCTAAGGAATATAAGCAAGAACTAGAAGCAAATAAAGCCTGTCTCATCCGTGATTTGTGAGAGAAAGTTGTCTTTTTGTCTCACAGCTGCACCCAGAGCTTTGATCTCATGACTCACAAATGACACAGAGCTCTTCATCACAGAAGCCCAAATCCAGGAAGACAATTTGCGTCTTCAAAGTGATTTCAATGGATTTAGGTACCTAATATTTTGTAGAGCAAGGCCTTCATCTCATACATTATTCAGCCAACCATAAAGCATAAACCACAGAACTTCAATTATTAACTTTTTTTAAATCATTTTTATGTATTTTCTCAAAAAACAATTGAACCCTGAGTAGACTCAAAACACTTTCTTACTGCCTTTTCTTTCAAGTTTATCATTCTGCATTTCCAAGTAGTTGAGAATTTAGTTTTATGTTATAATGTTCTTCCCAGTAGGTATTCTAAGTAATTTTAGCTATTTAAATACTAATGTTCAGGTATCTATGGGAGCAAATGTAACATTCATTACACTTTCTGCAGTAGCTTGAGTAGATCTATCCATTAAATCTTGTTTTACTGAAAGTTGACTATTACCTAGGACATCATGGGTTGCCATCTTTTGTACATGTGCTACGATTTAGAAGAGAATGTAATTTTCCCGTACTATCAAGACTGGCATTACTGACACAGGGCTCGTGCAGACCTTGCCTTGGGTGGAAAAATACAACGCATGATCTGCATCTAGGATGAAGAGGTATACCTGAGTCATTTCTTATTTGTGCAAGCTGCTGGTGTGTTTAGATAGTGATTGTGAACAACCAATTATCAGTGTAGCTAAAAAGGCTTTAGCTGCAATAGCTCTAAATCATGAGACTGTCCGACAACTATGAGGAATACCCACCCACCACCATGCAGCTGTCGTGTCTTTTCATTTGGGTAGACGTTGCTTAAAGGTGTTTTTCACAGTGGCATGTGAAGAATGATATGGAAGTGCTGCAAGTACTGGGTTTTTTTTTCCCTCATATATTCTGATACTTTTTTTTCTCATTGGAAATTTCTAACATAAAGTTCTAAGCAAAAAGTAGCAAATTCATCCATTAATGGTCTAGTATCAAGTACCACAACCCAACTTCTGCAAAGCACAAAATTAAACACAGAGTTAAGTAATCTGCAGAACCAGAATTAAAAGAGCAAGTTAAAATGCAAAAACATTGTCCTGCAGATAAGCCAGCTGGCTGTGAACTAGGTAGTTATGTGGAGCACTAATCCATTACACCCTAACCTCCACAAATTCCACTGTGGAGAAGGCCTGATGTTACTGGAGTTAAGGGAACTTTATCAACCTGCAAATTGCAAATAGTCGCTGACAACCACCCTCCAAAGATAAGCATACATCTGGCACAACTGCTTCTCTACAAAATTCTGTGATCATCAAATTCTTATATTGCAAAGTCAGTATTCAGTGAGAAAAATTGCAATGGAAAATACAAAAGTAGTAAGGATAAGACTCCTAACTATACAAACACTCTGGTTCAATGATGAAACATTCACCAGACACTTTGTTTCTTGGATCTCTGTTGTGTCAATGTTGAAATCTGGGAGGTAATTGCTGTGTGGAGGGCTCCTTTCCCCCTTCAAAATGGAAAATACATTGCATTGACCTTCCAAAAAAGTCAAGTTTTCTGGTTAAAGAAAAAATGGGGGTCTGAATTTTCTATTAATTCCTTCACAAAAGTATTAACAAATAAAGACCAAAATGGAAAAAAAATGCTTTGTATAATATGATCAAAAAATGTTCACAAAAATAATTAATACTATTTTATCAATTTGATATGGGGAAAAAAACATGTACCTATGTCCTATTGAACAGGGAAACTATTTGTCTGGTAGCTGAATTCATAATTTTATTATAGAATAAGTGGTGAAGAAGTTGGGAAACAGGACTATTCCCAAACAATGAGCAAAAAAGACCAGGAGCTGTCAAGTGAAGAGAAAATGACAATTCCATCGTGAACATGGGTGGAAATATAATGCAGATTCACTCTAGAAACTATAGCAATGGAAACCTTTTATTTTCATTGATTGTACACTCTGCATTTTATGTGAAGCTTGGCTAATTTCCAATTCAAAGTAATCTGCAAGCGTCAAATAATTCTCATATCATAGTGAATTAGATAACCATTGTTGTCCCTGCTTTACAGGTTGCCTGTCAGAGACAGAGAGGGGAAATGGTTTGCATAAGGCTTTGAAACGAAATAGACTTTTTAACATCAGTATTAGCTCTCAGTGCAATACTCAGACAACCAAGCTATTCTTTTATCAATTACATTTACATTTTTTTAAAAGTAACTATAAAAAAAAGGTAAACACCCGTTGTTTGATAGTCAGCCTCCAGATGAGGAAAATAAGTCACTACCTACACATCTGGTTGCATTTTTTATCTCGTCTCATATTTATACTTTAAAATGTCTGTTTAATTTACAACGAGGCTATAATATTTACATTAGTGCCAGGTGTGATGCACTAATGGATTACTGTAGAATAAGAAATGCACTAAATGTTCCTGTCCTCCTTTTACTATATATTGTTTTGACATAGATTATTTGCAGGAGACTGACCCAATGCTTTATATACATTTGCATGGAAATGAGTCAGAGTCACATTTGCAGGGGCAGTAATACAGAGGAAAGATTTAATTTGACTTTCTATTCATTTTTTTAGTATCCTTCCATGTTTTCATCTCCACAGATTGAGACTCTGAGCTCTCTTGACAGTCTTCATGTACCTGACTTATCTCAGATGAAATTTAAAGACTTTCCAAAGTCAAAAGCTAGTTGATCCAGTACTGAAAGCAAAACAATATAGGGGTGACGTCCAGAATAGGTCTGAGGATAGGATGATAAATTGCGAACATTTATCAACTGTTCAGTATAAAAAGATTTTTATTTACTTGCCCTTATATAAAACAAGGTCCTGTGGAGAGGGATTGACAACAAGTTGACCATGAGGCAGCAATGTGCCCTGACGGCCAAGAAGGCCAATGGGATCCTGGCTGCATGAGGAGGAGCGTTGCCAGCAGGTGGAGGGAGGGGATCCTGCCCCTCTGCTCAGCTCTGGTGAGGCCGCACCTGGAGTATTGGGGGCAGCTCTGGGCTCCCCAGGACAGGAGGGACATTGAACTTCTAGACAGGGTTCAGCGTAGAGCCATGAAGATAATTAAGTGACTGCAGCATCTACTGTATGTGGAAAGACTTAGTGAGCTGGGCCTGTTTAGCCTGGAGAAGATTGAGAGGGAATCTGATCAGTATGTATCAATACCCGAGGGAAGAAGTTAAAGAAGATGGGACCAAACTCTTCTTAGTGGTGGCCAGTGACAGGACAAGGAGTAATGGGGATAAATTGAAACACAGGCAGAGTTCCACCTCCATGTGAGGAAGAACTTCCTTACTGTGAGGGTGACAGAGCCCTGGAACAGGCTGCCCAGGGAGGCTCCTTGTGGAGTCTCCTTCTCTGGAGATCTTCAAACCCGCCTGGATGCTACCCTGTGCCATGTGCTTTGGGTGTCCCTGCTGGAGCAGGGGGTTGGACTAGGTGATCTCTAGAGGTCCCTTCCAACCTCAACCATTCTGTGATTCTGTGATTCTGTGAACACAAGATATAATGCCTAAAGTAGATGTGAAAAGACACATAAGGATCTCTATATCTTTTTGGTAAATTCCTACACATTATAGCATAGAAAAGTCACAGAAGTTGGAAAGGGTAAGTATGAATGACATTTCTATTGAACTGGAACATTCATGCAAGACCTCTCAAAACATCATTGACTTTGATTAGACTTATCACATAGCTTGTACTGCTGCCAGTAAAAAAGGCAAAAGAAGTATGTCTCCTTCAGTTCATTTGTTGTGATAGCCAAGGAACTGAGCTACTATTCTGCAGTAAATGTGAATTCACAGTACCCCTTCTTGGCTTTCTTCCCTCTTCCTCGTTGTAGAAATGAAGACCAAACACTTTCAGAATGAAAAGAGAAGGAAAAAGAACCAATAAAATCTTAAGAGAGTTAAATTGAAATATTACTAAGAAGAATAGTTATGAATTAAGAGAAGCTATCTTTAAAAGATCTTTCATAGAATTAAAGGGCATGTGTGGTGCAGCCAATAAGGTGCCTGCTCCACCAAGATTGACACAAGTCATTTGCTCCCTGTAAATATGCAGTAATGTGTGTACTGTGTTTCCCAGATAGGAAATCCCGAGTGGGGATCTGTGTGCATGCCTGAGGTCCTGGCCCTCACTCTGCGGATAAGTACAATTACTGCTTTCTTCTTTCCTTCTGGAGAATCCTCCTCAGAAATACAAATTAGATCACAGACCTTGCATCTGTTTCCATACCTCCTACTGCCTCCATCACCTCCACAAAACACAGCCTGACAACCCAATCTTAAGAAATGTGTTGCGAATGAAAAATTATTTTAAAACACAAATTTAATCTATAGTCACATCTGGATAAAAATAACTGTTACCTCAAACCCAAAACATTTAATCAGTCTGCATGTTTTAGTTTGAACAGTTTTTATGACATTTGCCTTTTTAATCATGTTTGACTTTTCAAAATGACTAAGTAGAATCACTTTCAACAACTTCATGTTGACAGATCATTCATGGTGGATTACTGCTGCAGGAAGGTTTACAATAGTTATACAGCTACTGCATAAAGAGGTTAGGAGATGGCAAAATTAGAGCCCCCCATAGATGATGTAAAGTGCATCATCTAGTAGAAGGATTTAACGTGCTACCTCAGGGACTGAGAAAAATAGTTCTTTCCTACCTCTGACTTCAGCTGATCTCAGCAACTACCTTCACACTGTCACTTCACTCTGGCTCTTAAGGTTTTTTTAGGTTTACTAAGAATCCTTTCAGGTATCCTCAGAGTGGCAGACTTTCTATAATAGCTTATCTTCTGGTTAGGATAAACTAGCGTCATCATAAAAGTTGGCTAAAAGCATCCTGTAGTTTCTGAAGAGACAACATTTCCCTTTGATTTCTATACCCCTGTTGATAATTCTAATCTACATTGAGCAACACAGGAGGAAAATCCTGCTATAGGATAAAAGTAATAAGAGTCTTCTCTTAAAAGTAAGAAGAGACTTCTTTCAGAGTCTTCTCACGAGATATACAAAGCAGATTCTTCACACAGTGCATGTGGGGATTAGGTGTTATCAGCATTTCTTATGATGGAAAGGAGGCAAGACTGTTGTGAAAATTTGCTAACGGCTTAAGCACTCATTTGAAATGAGAGCGACTGGCTTATTTCCAGAATATCCTGTGGCCAACCAGTTGAATTCCTCCTGGAGAAGCAAAGGATGCAGTTCAGATGTACCCAAGAGGAGGAAGACTGCCAGGACTTGCAGATTCTGGGTAAGGACTCTAGCTGACTTCGGACCACAGCCAATGCAACTGACATCTCATGCAGGCCCTGCTTGCTCTAAGGACTCTTTCTTATCAGACTAGAGCTTTAGCAGATAAAGCTTAGCAGGTAAAGCTTAGCTTAAGGAATTTTCTAGGAGAGTTGCACCATCTCTGTTTCTACTATAATCCTTTTTGACCATAGACCTTATACCTTCCCAGGACTGGAAAGTAGGTTTTTACAACATAATTTTTGGGCTGAAGCATTGAAACTAAAATGATCACATTTAGTGCTTTAGTGATTGAAATTTAATGTGAAGCATAAAATGTATATTGCTCTCCAGTCCTTGTTAAAATGTTTTGAAGTACTTCAGTAGCACTGAAAACCTGTAAATCATTTCTACTCAGAAGATATTTCAGAGTTAAAGAGTATTTAAAACATAGAACTAGTTCTAGCTAGAACTTAGAAAGTGAAATGGTTCTACTTTCTTTTATTTCAGTAACTGATAAAGGTTCTACAACGAGACCTTCACGCCTCACAATTCATTCAAGTCAATGTAGGGTCTTTTCATGGATGCTAATAGGTCTGGGGTTAAATCTGCAATCAAGACTGGCTCTCGCAATACGTAATGTGAAGGCACTGTGGAGGGATGTCTCATCAAATACTGAAACTCAGCTCATCCTACACACTGGTACATATGCTTCTGCCTCAAAGCTGTATTTTGGATGCTTCAATCATCTAATAACATTCTCCCCTGAGACCACCGGTCTAAGTATGGGAAAGCACTCCCCGTATCTGGTATCTTCCTTTCTCACAAGAATTTAAGCTCAGAGGAGACAGAAATCTTGTCATAAGAGGTTTGGCCGATGAGAGGAGAAGGATTCTTTACTTTTTGGATACACCAAGGAAACTGCTGTGGGTGACATGCTGAGCAGCTCAGAACATGACAGCTGGACAGATTTGGGGGCATGTGGGTTGACAGATATGTGGTTGCCTCTGCTCTGTGAAATATATAAGGGACTGTGTTGTCTGGTATGGATTTTTAGGCACCTACCTGGGAGAAAGGCTTTTTGACAATCTTTCTCTGGGACATGGGATGCAACTTAAGTACCTAAACTCCTTAATTTATTGACCCTCCTTCATTTTGCCAACAGACAATATTCTGTGGACTCTGCAGTGCATTTCTCTCTAAAACTTTTTGCTCCCCCCCTCAATGAGATTTTTCGTAAAGTAGTTTACAGTTGTCATGAAAGTCAGGAAGACACTTCTAATTGTGACTGAAACTGTGACCTATGCCATTAAGCAAAACCTCAGTTCTCTAAGGCAATACTGTTCCTTTTAGTGTGCAAGTTTGCAATGCGTTTCTTTCATTGTCAGTGACTCCTTATAAAGCAGAATACTTGCTGTATTACAGAACTTTGCTTCAGTTTTAAAATGTTTTAAAATGAGATATGTCGAAAATGTCTAGTCTGCTATTCAACAAAAAGAAACATTATTGACCACTTAGAAATGTAATTCTTACCACAAGCAATAACAACATCCATATGGCAAGAAATTAGGGGGGGGATAGTTATGAACTGAAATTGTAGCTTTTTCTCCACAGTATAA
This sequence comes from Crypturellus undulatus, assembly GCA_013389825.1. Lineage (NCBI taxonomy): Eukaryota > Metazoa > Chordata > Aves > Tinamiformes > Tinamidae > Crypturellus > Crypturellus undulatus. Next base: position 25,733 of record VWPW01024256.1, on the reverse strand, counting down.
GAAATAAGTGGTGCCTATCTCCTGACTGCAGAGGAGAAATAGTATAAACTGAGTCAGTATGGTCCTTGTTTTGCTCAGTGACAATTTTTTTTTTCTGTAAGTAATTGGAATCATGCTGAAGACAGATTTTCAACATCATAATGCAATTTACTTATATTTTATTTGACTTAAATGAAAGCTGACATTATCCTTCTTTTATAATTTTAAGATGAAAAAAATAGGGTTCATAGTAGGGAGATGATACTGTATTTAAATTTCTGTTTCAGTTCAATATTCCAAAGGTGTTTTAAGACAGTCACCTTTATAATAAAGAAGATTTAACATTTTAAAAAGTACATTTTTCACACAAATAAATCTGAAGAGACTATATTGAGATATTATATTATCCCAATATATTATAGTATATTTCACTATATTGGGATTTTTAATCCCGATTGGTTGGTTTCCTCTGTGTTCTTATGGCTTGATTTAGCAGTATTAGTCTTGAGGTATGCTGAGCAAAATATTTACCAAATGTTGTTTTCATTCATACTAGATTAGTATCTTTAAATATCCTATCAGTATATTAAACCTGTTGTATGTGAACACTGCAGTTTTGTTTAGGTTTGTCTTTTGCATTATATTCTGTACCTAGCTTCAGCTCATTAATTTTCCTGAAAGATATTTCATGATATTTTCTTCTTTCTTCCTCCACACCCCTCCAGGGTGTTATTTCCCCTAATACAACCTTCTTTGTGATTCATAATGAGGAGAAAATGTAATCTGCTAATAAAACCTTTGGAAGAATTAATAGCATCCTTATTTAATTCCCTTTCCTGTCTGTCACTTCGGCTCTATCTGTATACATGCTGTCTCGATAATAATGGGATACCAATTAAAAATATTCATGGAAAATATGCATAGAGAGTAAACTCACAAATAGTTCTGAGTGGATTTCAATATTTATCTGTTTAGCAGCTAAAAGGAACTCAGAAATTCAGCTTCCTCCCTTAGCTCCATGGCTGCCCTAAATGTCTCCACACACATTCACTGTTTTGCCTTCCTGTTAAATCTGTTGTCAACACAATCCCTTTTACTGTTCAACTGTAAGCCGCATCTGTCAAGCAGAAGGAGGAAATGACCAGCAACAAACTTTCAAGTAAATGTGACTTATTTTCACTATCCAGCCTGGACTTGGATGAAATTCTATCCAGCAGTTAAGAATATCTGTTCTTTTCACTGAAGTACTTTTAGGATTTAAAGGAGGAAATTATACCAGACATCTGACCACCATATAGGATGTATATGTTTTCTTGCCAATATTCTGTTACAAGAATAAACATATTCTTTAAAAATATCCTAACTGGTTATCAAATAGTTGTAACGTGAAAAAGGATCAGTAAAAACTGGCAGAACTTTTTTAATTTAAACAGAAATAGAACACTTTATATAAGGGAATTTGGCTCCTTATTTTTAGTTCCTAGTCCTCGGAAAATATCTAGATGTCCAAACAGTAAATCTTGTTTCTGCAGAAAACTGAGTGCAATTCATGGGACAGCATTATTAAACCACATGAACATTTAAGATCATATTCTGTTTTCAGCTGTGCACCTAAAATGCAGTCAATTTCAGTTTAGCTCTGTTGTGTCATCAGAAATTATAGAGTGGTAAAATTCTGACATTTCTAAGTTCTTTGGCAGAAAAAAGGGCCTTTTTAAAACACTTATCCTACCTGTTAAACCAAACACTGAAGAATGAGTATTTGAAAGTGAAGTTGACATTGTCGATGTTAAGAGAATTGCAAAAACTATAACAGTGTTATTTAACAATTATTGCGGATATATTAAGTCTATTTATACAGCCCATATCTGCAAATTTATGCAAAAATTGGGTCTACTCGACTTGTACCCTCTAAGTTCTCAAATTGCACTCATTTGTGCATTAATATGATTACCACACTAAGAAATGTGACATATTTGCTGAACAAAAACATGGTACAGAAATTTCTTTAGTTTCTACCCAGTTTCTTTAGCTGGATGATGCATCTGTCTCTATTACTCTTATTTTGTCTTCTTCTCTGTTGTATAGAAAAAATGGTGGTGGGAAAAGGAAACAGCAATAAGGTTTTGATAGAGTTGTAGGATGATATTCAAAGGCGTTGGCTTTAATTAGCTTTAAGGATTATTTTCAAGGATACAAACTCATCAATAAAAACGCATACTCTCTGTAGATCAGAAATAAGCCAGACTTCTCAAGTACCAAACTATACAGGACTCCTGTCCAAAGCAGTGCCTTAACCTCCAAAAAAATTTTAGCCTGTTCTAAATAAGCAGGACTGCGGGTCCATTTTCAGTTTGAATCCACCTTAAAAGGAAGAACTCGTTGATCCTATGAAGTAACACTCCGTCAGTTGTCCTCTAACTCCAAGGGAGGTAGCTTAAAAAGTTCATCCTAGACACTCTAAATGGCCCTGAAAAGACAAAGGCACAACAATGCAGATCTATGAAATAGATTTATCTCTGTAGGCTAAGCAGTGAAGCAGGAGGGAGGTGCAACCCATTTACCTTTGCAGGAAGCCTTTAATCAAGTCAGTTAAAATATATACATGTGTTCTAACCGTATTCAAATGGAGTTTGCTTAACAATTTTCAGGGTTCAGTATACAGAGCAGCCAAACCAGTCTTCTGCACTAAAGACACGCTTTCATTAAGTAAAAGTATTCACTTAGTAAGGTCTGCAGAAGCAAGTTGAGACAGACAGAAAAATATTTAGGAAAGAAGTCAGAGATAGGGTTGCTTTTGCTTCATCTTCTGTGAGTAAATTTGGAACACAGTTGAGTGCTTCAATGAACTGGATCCCAAGTATATCCCCTGTCTGTTGATGTCCTAGCCATCCCTTCTTATTTCCCATCTCCTTTTAGGTTTTCTTCTCTTCACAGCCTCAAGCACTTCCCTTCTTTTAGAAACTCCCCTTTCACAGTATCAGCACTTTGTTTGGCTTCTGCTGCTTTCCTTGTTTTGCCTCTGCCGCTTTCCTCCCAGTAAAACCTGGGTCTTTGCCTGCAGACTGCAAAGGAGAAGCTCCTGAACCTGGAAGACTGACTGCAGTCCTCAGACAGGCTCTCTGAAAGCCAGCTTTCACGCAGAAGCAATTTCCTTCCAGGACTAAGGCACAACTCACACTTCTTTAAGACTATAAGGCTTGCTTGTAAGAGCAATAAAACACTCCCAGCGTGACTTTATTCCTGTCGGTGGAACGGCAGTTTTTGCAGTTTGACTATTATTGCACAGTGTTGCAACTAACTCGGAGAAGATGACCTGAATGTTTTCCTGAGGATTCCTGGAACTGCCAGTTGCTTGCAAATGTCAGCCACAGTTTACACAATATCCTATTTCGGTAAGCAAAGTCAAATTGCCAAGAAGAGTTCCTCTCTTTAATCAAAAACACGTTAATTTGGGCCATTACAGGCTTTACTAATAAGTCAGAGCTAGTTACAAATCAGGAAAGAAGTAAAATGCCACTTGACAGTTTGAGTAGATCTCAGCAGATGTGTTGTTCCTATAGTGATAGCGGTTGTAATGCACTATTTATTGTCTGCCCTAGTTAACTATGGAAAAAGAAAAATAGTGTTACAAACAATATATTAATACAGAAATGTACTTTCGCCTCTCTTCCCCTTAGTAGTGAAATATCACACTCTTGCTCAGACAAGTACTATCAGAACTACTTCTTCTATCAAGGTAAGTGTGGTTTTCTGAGTCATGGCAATTCTGCGCTCTTGGANTCAGACAAGTACTATCAGAACTACTTCTCCTTCTATCAAGGTAAGTGTGGTTTTCTCAGTCATGGCAATTCTGCGCTCTTGGGAACTCACTGATAAGAGACATTTCCTATTTTCCCATCCAGCATAAGCTCTCCAGCTGACCCCAGTGAATGGGAGAAAGGCTCTGGGAGGGTGGCAGCAGCCACCAGCGCTGAAAGGGAATGAAGTGTGGGCACGCAGGGCTGGCAATCCCCAGAAAAACCTACAGGTTTGAAAGGGAAAGAGCAAACAGTACGAATACGGATAGTGAATGCTGAGATTTTCCACATAAAAGAAAATCCCCCAATTTGTTTTAAATCCACTATTCTAAAGTGTCCTTAAAAAATAAACACTGAGCCTGGAAACCTCACCTCCTGCCTTTTAAGGATCCTCCGCAGTGTAGGGGGCCAAGGGCATCCTAAGCAGTGCAGGGAGGCCCATGGGGCAGAACACCCGCTGGCTCCAGGGTCCCCCCACCAGTACAGTTTGCCCAGGAAGGCTGCCTAGACCCAGCAGCTGGGCCTTTAAGAAAGCAGTAAAAACAAAGATTCTTTTTTTCCTGAAAATTTCCCTGTCAATGAATTGATGATTTCTGACTGGAAATTTTTAGCTAATTTTCTTTCCAAATTGCCAGTATTTGGTTGCAGGAAATTTGTGGGGCTTGGATGTTCAGTTTCTTGGGGAAAATCATAGGGAAATGAATGAGATATAGGGAAAATAAAGCCTTCTAGTCCTTAAACTGGCCTCTTGTCTATTTGATAATTACCTATCTGGAATCTCAGTTTTTGCCATTAGGGTGCCTCAATGCACTGCTTGTCTCTTAAGATGCAAAGCATCTAAGGTCAGGAGTACTGCATTGAACTGCATTGACAAGTTACCAAGAGACTCAGGATTATATTCAGCAAGCAAACAGTGCTATCTTTAAACCACAGATACGTAGTTCAGACTCCATGTGATTCTGGGGCTGCTGAATCCTGCCTACGGCCATAGCTCAAGCATTTCTGTTTTGGTTCTCTTGAAGTGAGAAGTTAAATCATGGGGCTTAATGTCGAACATAGAGATCCTGTAAAGAATTAATAAAAGAAAACAGGTATGACTCTGCATTCAGTCATGAATATGCTGATAAGTGAGCCACTTTCATTTTAAAAGCCTAATAAATTGAAATGATGGCAATCTCAAGCTGATGGGGATTTGATCTCTTGTTTTAAAAGCATTTAAAAATGTTCCTAATAAAAACATTTAAAAAATTCTTTTGCACAGATCTCTGCTGAAGGCCCCTGTTTCCTGGGATGGTGCAGAAACGTGCTGTGTCCTGAGCTCACTGCCCCTCTGTGGCAGCAGCACTCTGGCTCCTCACCCAGGAGAGGATCGGAGGTCCCCTGGGCACGTGGGAGCATCTGCCCGGTCCTGCTGGGGACGCCCAGCGGGGAAAGGCAGGACTTTTGGACTGGATTCGATAATTGCCTTTAAAAAAAATTTTGGTTTGTATTTGATATTGGTTTGTATTTATTGATTTTTTTTGTATTGTATTTGATATTGATTTGTATTTATTGTCTTTTAGCTACTGGTTATCTCCTGGTTGTTCTAAAGATTTGGAGGGATTAAATATTTCAGATTTTATACTTCAGTGTATACACCTGTGTAAGGAGATTCCTTTGAAAAGAGTACAGAATAATAAACAGCAGTATCTCCATATGGGAATCCATGGCAGCATTCACTTTTTCAGATTTCATCACATGACAGCCGTGGACTCTTTAAAATTAAGTTGCCTCTCCCTCTCCTCTAGTCTTAAAATTTAATACACATATTTTATATGTATATTATATACATATAAATATAAATATATTTAAAATATATATTTATAATATTAATATAAAATTAAATATAAATATATTAAAAAAATAAATATACAAATTTACATAAACAATATTAAGAGATACGTGTGCAATCAGGGAAGATGAGGGGAGAGAAATTTGGTTAACAACCTGAAGTTTTATGGAGACCTTAGAAAGTTTATGTCTTATGTCGATTACTGACAGTTTCAAGATGTGTTAATATAGACACTTTGCAGAAGGATGTGCTCTGACGCCACACAGTTTGTCTGTTCAATATTCCTTGCAAGTTCCTTGCACAGTCCACAGACCACAGGTTTTCTGGATTATAATTAATATTATAATTAATATAAAATGCAGTGTTTTCTGGTTTTACCCTTCTTTTCACCATGTGCATTTAGATTAATTTTAAATGTTTCAAAGTTTAGGAGCTGATCATTCTGCTAATTAATTCTCTAATGGACAAAACTAATATATTTCCTTTCTCTAAGTAACATATGTCCTTGTCAGTTTAGAAAAGTCAATGAAGGTTCAATTTATTTAACAAACTTTTCAAACTAAAAGCACAAATGCCTATTAAAATTTCAAATTGTATCAAAATATTATATCTTACTGGATATGGAAAAAATAAGCAGAAAGCATTTGCAAAATTGTTGTCTTTCAAATCTCACACAATTTCTGATAAAATTTAAATTTTAGTAATTTTTAATGCAAATATATGTACAAATGTTACTATCACTAGAAGCAAGAAATAGAAGAAGGTGAGAAGTATAGAAGACATCTAAGGACTGTACCAAGATCAAAAACAAATGGTTTTGAAGGAAGTTACATTCTGAGAAAAAATATGAAACTTTGTGAATATCTTTCAAAACCAGATTAAATTTTTAGGGGAAAGTATTAACTTATAACTGACTTAAGGATGTCATTGAGAAAGCAGAGATTCTTTGGACACAAAAATACTTCTTCAGTCTCTTGAAATTTATGTTCCCACAAACATATACTAGCTCTATGAATTGCTGTATTAAATGTATTAAAATATCATTACTTCCATACATTGTCACAACTACAGCAGCAGTGCTCTCATCCTGAATTTGTTTTTTTATTCATCACTGTGATTTGGCACTTTTTTTTTTTTTTACTGTAGAAATCTGCTCTGTTACTTTCTCAACTTTTCTGCACAATAGTAGGAGTAAAACTAGGATTATATTTTAAAACATCCAGATGATGGCAGCATTTTCACAAGTTACTTATGCAGTAGGAGAACACTATGAAAAAAATAGTTTATTACATATTGGAAAAAGCCTGGGGGTTCAAGGAACTTTGAACTTCTCACTCTGTTCTGGATAAGAATCACCTGGAAGGGTGGAAAGAGGCCTTTGTTTCACCAACCCTATCAAACCTATCCCTTAGTTTGATTTTGAAGGGAAATGTCTGTTAGTTGAGAAGATAAATGAATGAACATTTCCTTTAAGCACTTGTGCAGGTTTTACGAGACAGAGAGGAAACGAGGAGATGAAAATCTGGAGCTTCATTACTTTCCAGACCGTGCACTTTCCTGATATCAGGGCAAATTCACTCTAAGCTAATGGAGCTATAAAACGTGTTAGCTATTTCACCAGTGTGATAATATTGGATATATTCCTCTTTTGGAGATCAGCTGCCTTTAAACCAGCTGGAAACATGCAGATATTCATCTGATCATGAAGAAAGAGGTCGACGTATAAAGTTTAAAAGTAAATCCAGTTGTACATGGTGATTATTGTCCAGTGTTATGCTGCTTTACTATCAAATTGTTAACTGTTAATTGAAATGATAGAAGAATAACCCACAGCATGAAATGAATATAGAACAAGGTAATAGTATTGCAGCATTGCATTTTATAAGAAGAGTTTATAAAAGCAACAGTGTCAGGATAGAAACTAATCTAAGAGCTTTCTTTGCAGCACAGTGATCACCTATCACAGAACTCCTCCCCCAAAGCAAACAGTATCAGCCATTGCCAGAGGCAGAATATTGCACTAATAAAGTGCAATAAATATGCATGTCACTTCCTCTATTCCCATGGCGATGGCTTTCCTGAGGGCTGGTGGAGCTCAAGTCACTTTTCCCTGTTATTATCACGCACGTTATCTACCTTGTTTAGAGGGATCTGGGATCCACTCCTGTGTCGCAAGCTGTTCCCTATCAGTTACATCAGAGCTAAACCTGCCGTTGTCCTGGGCTTGGTACCATTTCAATTCCTTCAATACCCCAAATGGACTACACTTTTTATATATGTTTTTCAATCTGCTCATCATCCACAACTCCTGGATACATGCAGACAAATTCAATGTTCTCACTAGAATCCCAACAAATAGTTAGCTTGCAGCTAACCTAGACTAAATTAAGTATTTAATTACCACAACTAACATTACCAGAGCTACAACTAATCCTATTTAAGCATGGGCATTAACTGTTGTTTGCTTACATTAAACAAAAACCTACCTTAAATTAACATGCCACTAGAAGACTGGGGACTTCTGAATTGATTAAAAGATGCCATGAAGGATCTATCTTGCTCTTCTTCTTCTATGAAACTCATTACTGTGACATGGCTGCATCTTATACTCTCCATCTGTTTATCCATGTAAATAATAAGGAAGTGCTGTTACCTTCTTCTTAGCAGGGTGGAAACAAGGAATACTGGAGGTAGGCAGTATCACACAAGGAGTCTGTGGTGGATCAGAACTCTGCCTTGACGCAGGAAATCCTCTGCAGATGCCCTAAACATTCTTCTTCCCCTCAATGAATTTTAGCTTGTTTTCTTCCACCACAAAGCAAAAAGCAGCATCACCACATAGAGATTAATATCTCAAACTAAAGGAATTCTCAGGTGAGAACATAGTATTTATAGCTAATTTATCAAGCTACCGGTGATATGGTATACGGCAAGAGAGAATCAGGCAGTTTAGAAGGTATTCAAGCCATGCCAAGACAAGAGGTCATCTTTTCAAAGAAAAGTCCCCAGCCAGCCCAAGGGCGAGAGATTTGGTGACTTCAGTGGGCCCTGCCCTGTGGCTGATACCTGCAGGCGCCCACACGTCCGCAGCCCACAAGGACCATCGGTTCCCAGAGCGACGAGGCCTGCCGTGATGCTGTAACATCCTGCTCTGAGGGGTGGGATTGGGCCGTTCTTCTTAAGGCTCTCTGATACCACCGGTTGTGGCACTGACAGGTAGTCCAGATGTGGTCTACATCTGCAAGGGCAATAGACATAGAAATCCCAGTGCTACTAAAGTCACCTGGAGTTTTATCTTATCTTGAGGATATGAGATATATGGTATAAGAAATTCTCTTCTTTGTCGCCACTCACTTTTTCTTCTCACTTTCTAAGCACACAAAAAATAAGTTTATCTATTATATCCCTTCTACCTCTACAGCCATATCCTAAGATAACAGATACTGTTTTTAAAAGATGATTGGAAACACACACTCTACGCAAAAATCTTTGTGGCTGAGGTAAGAATAGCCTTGTGCAGCATAACTGCTCAGTCCGTTTCATGTTTCAGGCTGGACCATTGTTATCTGGGTTTAAAGGAGCGAGCCGGCAGAGCATGAAGATTCAGGGATCTGAATTTGACCTTTACCACAAAATAATTAGAAGAGCATTTTAAAGTTTCTAGTTCAGAGGAATAGGAGAAGAAACTCCAAGAAGCGAGAGCAAAGCAGATAAGATATATGAGATCGACTCAAGTCTAATGAGTGTTTACAGCTGACCTTACAGAATGAAGTACATGGAATTTTAATCACTCGCACACCCAAAAAGCAGCTTGTAGATTTTTCCATAAGCGGTATTTTCAATACTCATGACTATGTTGCTGAGTAACATTACATTTTGGTGCCAGAATCAACAGCAGACTTCTTTTTCATCTGCTGCCAACTAGATGCTTAGCAACTGATAGTACAGCTTATCAGCTATAAATAATTACGTGATATATATAATTTTTTTTTAACAATCAGCCAGTATTTTTTTCAGTTACACATTGTGAGTATGTTCTTTATCTCCTGGGTGATCTTTAGTTAATATTGCTGCTGCTTCTTTCATCTATTTCCAAAATAAAGAGTGCTACAAACAAGCCTACACTATGTTTTGAAGATATATAGCCATGAAAATTAGTGTTGCAACATCATCTTCTTGTATTGTTCCTGAATTTACAGTCCTAAGTTGTTTCAAATCATTAAAACATCATACTAGTTATATAAAAAATTAATTTACTTGTCCAATCAGCATAGAGACTTCTGAGATTTGCCATTTTCTAGACTATTCTTCAAAATAAAAGTCTTTCTTACAAATAGCACTAATAAAATTATAGAAATGAATGGAAATGAAAATAGAAATACATGTATATTTTTAAAAGTGGTCTTTGCAGATTTGAAGCATATGTGAGAGTACTGTAGAGAAACAGGCATCACTTATCAGTGTATTGAGATTCTGATTCTTAACTCTACAACCTTACTCTTTTTCTATAACTGCAAGGGTTATCAAGGACAAATAAGTATTAATTAGAGAAAAACTGGGCTTCATGTATGAAAATAGGAACATCATGGCCTGTGAACCTTAAATGCATGTTATGTTTTGGACACACCAATGATGCCTGCTAGAAGATCTGAACATACTGATTTTCCATAATTAGGCTTTCTAATTTCACTAACTTATATGTCCTTTTTTCAAAATTGAAATGGGTACGAGCTCCTTACTGAGTATGGAGTTTCTCCGGACAGTACCTGAAATTCTTCCCAAAGAGATTACATAAATTCTGAAGTTGCAAGCACAAGTATACAGCTTAATTTTACTCTGTTTGCTGATGCCCATTGCAAAAGGAAAAAGACAAAAACCCTTTGTCAGAATGCGGGGACAGAAATGACTTTGATGGTTGATGGTAGAGCACTTTTCTATGCCACTTGTGGGTTCTGCATGCAGCAGCACAGGCACAAATGTTGCGCGCTATCAGCGTACGAGCATGAATTGTTGCTTTTGAAAGATATTGCATCTAAAATGGGTACCTAAGATGCCTCACAGCTGTCTCTTCTTGAGGTAGGCTGCCAACAATCAGTGGCAAAGGGATAAACCAGCCCTTGTCATGAAATTTGTCATGCTGCCTTTGTGCAGTACTGTGAGAAAAGCAGTTTTTCCTCAAAGAGATACATGCTTTAACTACAAGGTTACTTGGAACTCATGCCTGTCCATTAGATGGTTTCTCTGAGCATTTGATTTCTCAGAAGTTGTTCAGCTGAGCCAGCAAAACAACCCAAATAATTACTCTCTATGAAATCAAAACTACTCAAATATTCTTCTGAGGCCCCCTGAGATTTTTTGCCTAATAGCAATAAGTTATTACATATTTTACTGACAGTTGCTAACCAAATTTTCTTATTTTTTTCCTTCTTCATTTCCTGGTAGATGGATATTCTTTTGAAAATAGAAGGAAAAAGGAAAAAATTGACCAAAATAATACTTGTAATTTAAACTAAATTCTAAATCAAAACAGATGGCAAAAAGAGACTATGGAACAGCTGACTCATCAGTTGAGCTGTATTTAAAAGAGGAAAGCCAGAGCAGGGATCATCAGATTATCTCTCAAGAAAGTCTACGTCCGTCTGGAAGAATATTTGCTATATGAGGAAACCTTCCTTTAAAAAAAAGAAATGTAAAGGAAAGGAATTTGCTTCCTTGATGAAGACCATCCACTGCAATCTGTCCTTACGTATTAGTTTACATTACATTAGTATGTATTAGATCTTTAATCCAAGGAGGGACTTCCAAAAGTAAGGAATGAGTGAAATAACAAAATATAAGGCTCCAAAGACTTCAGTCTAGGACTCAGTCAGAAGTGGTCCCATCTCTTTCACTGACAATTTTGTCAGTCTCATATTTGAAGACTGGGCCAAGTGTCACTACACTTGATTTCAGTATTTATATTCATTACTTGATTTTAATATGGATTTATGATTGCCAGAGCATATTTTTGTTTTAAACATCATGGATGATTCAGTATAAATTCTGGCTTTTTTCATAGCAGTTCTTTTCTTTATGGTAATTCTTGATTTTATTTATGTAGTCATTTCAAATCTCTAATGAACATTTGTGTGTGCAAAACAGTGATTGCAATGATGGACTTGACTGTGCAATGGTCTCCACGTTCTATAGACCCTGCTATCCTATCACAGAACATACCAAGTAATTACTCAGCCTTAATATTAATGATTATGGACACTTCTGGACAGTGAAAAAAAATAACCTATTTAGTTATCATCCTTTGTCTTTTCAGTATTTTAGGAATATTACATACACATGCCTTACATAACAGCCTACCACTGACAAAGTCGCCTGTGCTCTGTGTGGCTGCAAGGTAAATTTTATCTTTGATCTGAAGTCACAGAATAACAGAATCCCAGAATGGTTGAGGTTGGAAGGGACCTCTAGAGATCATCTAGTCCAACGCAATTCCCTGCTCCAGCAGGGACACCCAGAGCACGTGGCACAGGGCGGCATCCAGGTGGGTTTGAAGATCTCCAGAGAAGGAGACTCCACAAGGAGCCTCCCTGGGCAGCCTGTTCCAGGGCTCTGTCACCCTCACAGGAAAGAAGTTCTTCCTCACATGGAGGTGAAACTTCCTGTGTTTCAGCTTGTAACCATTACCCCTTCTCTTGTCACTGGCCACCACAGGGAAGAGCCTGGCCCCAATCTCCCTACATTTTCCCCTCAGGTACTTGTGTTGATTCTGAGCTTGCAGAAAGTGGTCTTTGAATATCAGCCAACTCTCCTGGACCCCCTCTCTTTCTAGGACCCTGACCCAGAGGATTCCTTCAAGGAGCTCCCCAAAGAGGTCAAAGTTAGCTCTCTTCAAGTTCACGGTTGCAATCCTACTTCTTGCCCAGCTTTCTCCTTGCAGGATCGTGAATTCCAACATCATCTCATGGTCAGGGCAGTCAAGACTGCGCCCAACCGTCACATTTCCCACTAGACCATCTCTGTTTGTTAGTATCAGGTCTAGCAGTGCCCCTCTCCGTGTTGGCTCATCAACCACCTGCATCAAGAAGCTACCTGCAATGTTCTGCAGGAACCTCCTGGACTGTCTGCTCCTAGCTGTGTGATTATCCCAGCAGACATCAGGGTGATTGAACACCCCATAAGGACCAGAGTCTGTGATTGATTGTGAGGCTTCTTGCAGCTGCCTGTAGAAGGAAGTCCTTTACAGACAGGCATTAGAAATGCCCATTTACTATAAAGAAGTTAAAAAAATTTAATTATTCAAAAGAAATTGATCCCATACTGCATTAGCTCACACACTACTGTTACTACTTTTATTGGAATTTTTTGCTATGTTCATAACAGAAAATGGTATAATGTATACTTTTAATTTTATGTAATACAAATGCTTATTAGAGTTTTTAATGACTACATAAATAAAAATCAAGACATTTTGTGTCATTTTCGTTCTTTTTCACATAGTTGTAAGATCTGTGTCCTATATTTGACCACCAGAGAAAAGAAAACAATATAGGCTGGTTAGAAGAACAAATCCAAGTATAGTATACTGATTCTGTGCATTCAGCTGTAATTCACAGGTCTCACAAAACTGCTCTGTGGTTTGCATAATCCTTTATAAAGCAGTGCACTGAAAACCAAGAATGAAAGTTTCTGTATTATTTGAACCTCCTCTTGTGCATTTAATCTCTGGCGCAGTTTGGAGATGCAAATAAATTCATATTAAATCATACATAACAAAAATAGCATAACATTATCCTTCTGCCCAGCACTGCAGCCCAGTTTGTTTCATCAACATAACTAGAAAGTAGCTGAAACTTAATTTATCTTTCCTCCTGGGCACTGTGCAATGGTCTGCCTCTCCACCAGGCCCACTCTACCAGGAGCGTAACCTGACAGGCTACCTGTCCACTACGATTCAGCTATTTCTTTCTTCTAACTACTTCCAAAATTATTATTTTTTTCTCTAACTTTTTTATTTCTAAATAAAGTCTTGTTTCTGTCTTGTTTCTATTATCCTACTCTCTCTACTTTGGTTCTACTGAACTGTCAGCATCTGACCTCAAGAGAGACTACATTGCTTCTCAGCAGTCGAACACAAAATCCTACTTGCAGATTTGGCTCTAACTGACAACCTGCTTCAAGATGTAGATAAGTACATATGTAGTTTCAGGCATATGAACAGTCCTGCTAATCACAAGCCGGCATCACAAAGCTGTGTCTCTTTCGGTGGAGGTCTCACTCCCTTCGCTGATGCTCCATGATGATACGGAGAAGGAGGCATTTCTTTTGATTCTGTGTGAATTTTAACTGACCGAAAAATTCTTATCATTCCTCTTAGGTGATATTTTTCTTATTAATATAGTCTGCTTATCTATCCATTGAGCTGCCTCATTCATCTTTTTAACTGATCTTAGCTCTCAGTTCCTCCCTTCACCTGTTCAGTTTCTTTACTTTAGAAAGCAAACTGGAAAACAAATGGAAATTAACTAATGTAACATTATATAAAATTGTCTGGTGGTCTTGCAAAAAAATAACCTTAGTGAATGGTTTTGTTTAACAGATAAATGCTTATTCCCCTTTGAATCCTACTAAAATTAAAACCTTAGTTGTGTCTTGTAGGACTAAATGATCCTTCAAGATCCATCCAACCTGAGAATGGATATAGGGGACTTTTAAGGTGTTCAGCTTCTTATAGTTCTGTATTCTATGGCAATGAATCCCTTGGGTTTGATTACACACTTCATTCATTTGCCTTAAATGTTACCTTTCAGTTTCAGGAAAAAAACTCCTGCTTTTATCAAGCAGTGAGAGTTTAATCATCAGTAACTGGTGAGCCTTCTCTACATAATTGTCATTTCAGTATAGAAGTATCATGCCCTTATCTACTATTTATAGAAACTTAACCTTTAAATGTATTTAATCTGGGCATTTCCTACTGCACTCATTAGATGTTGAAATGTTCTTCTGTGTTTTAAGGCATATTTTATAATACAAGTTACTCTAAGGAAAGATAAGTGAGGCTGTGTAAGCCACTGCATATAAATAAGAATATGTGTAAAGAACTAGGTTAGAAAAAGGCTTCCCTAGCTTTTAAAGCCACGTGAGATCAGAAACTCGGTTTACATGCCTAGAAAATGGCTAGCTTTCTCAGGTCCATATGAAATCTTATTGCAAGCCCAGGGCTGTCAGTGCCTGTCTGAGCCTACAGCTAAGCTACGCAATAGATCTGAAAGGTACCATTTACTAATTTCACATTAAAAGCCTTTTGCAACTAAAAGAAGGGCATAGCCCTGGCATGAAATGGGTGCCATACTTAGAAGATACACATTGAAATGGAGTTCCATGTTGCCTTAACTTAGGCTTGGCTCTCTCCCAGAGTATAAGTATATTTTTATGCTTATCCCATGAATATATATAGTCATAAATGCACACACGCATATACGGATAGGTACACAGATGCACACATGTAATTCAACTTTATTTAAACAATGCTATAAAAATGTATATCAAATAAATATAATCCTTATAAGTAAGAGACAGTCTTTATGCTCTAGTTATTTCAGATTACCTGTGTGCTTGGTGGAATAAATTTTTGTGTCCAAATCAGAGCCCTGGCATGTATTTCTATGTACCTTCAGGATTTTTAAAATGTGCCTCTCTCTTCCCTTACGCAATTTGCCTGATGTATGGCCTAGAAAACAATGGTCTCTCTTGAAACCAGGAGTACATTTGCTTTTCCTCTTGAGTTAGTGCTCAAAAGGAAGCAATTCCACTATCCCAGATAGGACGGCACTGTATCATTTATCCACAGCCTATCTAGCCCAGGCAAGACTGTTTGGGGTAATAATACTCACACTCATGCTAGCAGCAGAGAGAAGAGGAAACCTTACCTTACTGAAAGAAAATATTTTTGGCCAATACTAGCATAGATGTGAAATTCAAAGAGCAACCTGTCTGTCTGGGCCACATCATTTCATTTTCTGGCAAAAAGAACAGTATGATTTGGGGAGGGGTCTGCACAGAAGGAAAGAATATATATTTTTGCAATTATTTTAAGCAATTATTAGCTCCTACTCCTAGGAATTATTAGGTTCTGTAATTGGCTTGCTTGCTTTGGAAACCTGATTCTAAGATTCAAATATATTTAACGTGCCAAATATCAGAAAGTGTAACTGCAAACTTGCTTTTCTTGCTCAGATTAAACAATATACCTCAGATTTCAAATATGCAAAGTAGCTGCTTTCAATACCACAGCAGATCAATGCAGTTCATTGCCCATTATTATTATCTATTTATTTATTTATTTTCACAGACTCTATTAGTTTCAAATTCAGGTGCATAAAAACAGTTAAGTATTGAACAAAATATTGTTACATGGATTAGTTGCCCAGCTTTAAGTCAATACAATTTTTTACATTTTGAAATCACCATCTGATCATTTATTACACCACTGGAAAAATAACCTCATAAGAATTACAGGCACATCATTTTATCTCTTCTTCTTTGTTTCATTTTTTGTCAGGCTACACACAAACAGGGAATTTTAAGTTAGATTTCTGTGTTACTTACATAAAGTCTAAAGCTGGATTATACTAAGAACTTTGTTATTTTCCTGTAAGTCTCATCTCTTGTAGGTTTGACTCTTGCATCTGTAGCCAAATCCCAGAAGTCGTCACTGTGCTGTATTTGGGGAAAATGTGGAGATAATTAAAGCAATACCTTAGAATAGAATACACTGCAGCAGAAATTTCACTGGTGAGCTGGAAAATACTCAGCAAAAACAACAACTAGACAGCCTTTTTGTTGCTTTTCAAAGGAGCTTTAAAAATCTTGGAAATGTAAATCTTTTCGCTCTGTGAAATAGTGAGCAAAGCTTTTCTTTACCTAAGGTTATGTAAAGCTATACAAACAAATGAAGATATGGTGTTTTAAAAAACATGACTTGTTAACATAATGAGAATGGTAGAAGATTAGAAATAAGACTAAGATTAATTCGTAGAAACAGGTATCAGGAGAAAAGAAGATATTCCTTAAAAACAAATGGCATCAGCATTGCCTTAGCAGTAATCAGATACAGAGCAAAACACTGTGGTAGTTCAAAAAAAAATCATTGACTTAGTTACTATGCTGGGTCACAACACATCTATAACATTGACTTTCCAAATAAATTGTGTGAAAGTGAGAGCTAGAATAAATGAGTGACATTTTCTTGACTGAAACCACTTTGATAGCAGTAATTTATAATCACTGTTGCAGGAGTGCAAAGAATACATTTTCCTCCATACCAAAGGAAAAAATCTACCATGCAAGCTTTATATTCTTTTTCAAACCACCTTTCTCAATTTTTGGTTGACACTGTAACTTCAATTGCTTTAGGTTATCAAACTAATTGGGAGGTAGTGAAATACTTACTCAAACCACTTGATGGCAACAAAGCAATTCAGATGCTAAAGACATTTCAATGACTGTTTTGTCTACATGAAGATCTTCCTGCTCAAAGATTTTAAGCACCTAGATTAACATGCAACTACTTTAAAAAGCCTGAAATACAGGGGACTGTATTTTCTCCTGCCTATTGTGTTGTTAGATTTTTTGACTAATATTTCAAATGAGAAGGAAATGACTGATAAAAAAAGATTAATTATTGAAAACCTACAACAAGATTTGGAGTTAGGTGTGCAAAATGATACAAATAATTAAGGTTTCACTTAAATGGGAGAAACACTCAATTCACTCCGTTTTCCACCAAGGGCAGACGAGAACTGCTCAGTTGCCGGTAGGTCACTGGAAGGAGAGTTGCAGGTTGACACTTCCACCTCTTCCCATTACAGCTTGGGTCCTTGAGCGGCCGCTGTTTCCTGGATTAACCAGGACTGCCAAGGGAAGATGCTCTGGCAGAGGTATCGGATAGGCACTCAGCCTGGAAAAGTGATAAGGAAACTACATATGAGAGATTGTATCCATCTAATTTATTACCTTTTTGGGCATGCGAAAATGAATATAAAAAGACTGTGGTATTCCCTGAAACAAAGGCTTCTGTGGTCTATGGTTTCAAATCTATATCCAAACTGCATTAGAGCAATCTCCAAATTCGTGAACTGACATATATCATGAGGGAAGAAAATAGACCACTCTTTGAGCCTTATATAGATACAATCCATTTCAAATAGAGATTTAGATGCACTTATAGTTGAATTTATGATGTGATTAGTGACAACCAAGGTCAACTAAATATAAGACTCAAGTGAAAGGTAGCTGGCTTGTGCATTTTGAAAGATGCTTGCGTGCTTATTAAAAATGAGAGGAAGCCTAGAATGTATGGGGAAGTACAGCCTACACTTTAACAGTATTCCTCAATCCATGGCCTCTCGGATATGAGAGGTGCCTATTGTTATATCAAGGGTTATGTCAGCCTTCAGATGCCCCCATGAGCAGGAAACACAGGAAGCCTTTCTGGCAGCCCCTCTCCTCTCTGCTTCTTGTTTTAGTGCAGTGCAGGTTAAACATGGTCTGACACCTATATACATTCTTTACATGCATTTTGGCAATGAGAACCTGTGGTTCCTACCTCAGTTGGTGCTGTTTATCTCACAGCTTGAATGATTCACATCGAAATTCATCTTCACAATCTTTGACTGGCCTCCCACTGGTCTGACTGCAGTGTTGCCTGCTGCCCTTTACGTTCTTTCTCCCCATAACTTAAATCAACCTTAAAGCCAAGCTTCTGTAATATTGATATTTTTACAAAAGTCTCTCTAACATTAGCTAACTCTCCTTATTATGGTCTTAGTATTTAGTTTTAGTATTTCAGTAAATAATCTAAAGGCATTGATTCAATCAGCAGCAGACAAAATAATTGAGATTAATAAGTGATTACTGCTGATGTAATGAGATATCTGCAAACTACAGGCACTGAATTAAAAAATAGCTAGCTAAGCACTGTATCATTCTGCAAATACATGACTGAAGAACAGCAACTTTTCATGGATAAGCGTATGAGACAAAGATAACCTGTGTTTCACTTCTGGAATTGAGCTGCCATTCACCATCACTTTCAAAAACATGGCACCTTCCTGGAATAACATCACAGCAGAGCTGGAGTGATGACTCCTGAGTAACTCCTAAAACTCCTGAGTTGCTTCTAATGCTCCTTGTAGGCAACTGGAATTAGATTGACCTGTTATCCAAGTGCTAGTTCAGGTCCTCATGGATCAATGTGCTCTTTTAGAGAGTGACAGCTATTAGTACCAGCAGTGGTAGGCAATAGTACCTATCAGTAGGTTAAACGTATAGCATTTTGAGTGACAGCACTTGTATGGCTGGTATTTATTGCGTGACTCGAGTATATATAAACTATACAAAAAGGATATGGGCATCTAGGTTGTAGTTTCTCCTTCTCTGGAGAGCTTCCAAATCCGCCTGGGTGCCACACTGTGCCCCGTGCTCTGGGTGTCCCTGCTGCAGCAGGGGGTTGGACTAGGTGATCTCTAGAGGTCTCTTCCAACCTCAACCATTCTGTGATCCTGTGATCTATAAAGGTCCCAGTCTATGAATTTACTTACATGAATGTGAATTCAAAGAAAATGCACTACAAAGCAAAACACCAGTTCATAGACAGCTCTTCCTTGGGGAGCAGCTCAGAAAAAAGGAAGCACATATAACTGGCGGTGACTATATCAAATGATACGCTTGTCTGCTCAGATCTTATGCTGATGTGAGCACTGTAGGGAATGGAATGGAATAAACTGTAATGGGAGAGAAGCAAAGAAAGGAGAGGAGAGGAGCGGAGAGGAGAGGAGAGGAGAGGAGAGGAGAGGAGAGGAGAGGAGAGGAGAGGAGAGGAGAGGAGAGGAGAGGAGAGGAGAGGAGTTTGTTTACTGTTGCATACTACAAATTGTCCCATAGAATTAAAAACAGAATTAAGCTGGAAGGAACAGAAACTGCCCTTTCTTCTCTAAGCTACGGAGTAGGTTATTTGTATTTTGCCTTCATGAACCTGACATACAGTTGCACAGTACCCCATATTCAACAAGCATTTTATAAACCTATCTTTTTGCCTCTGCACAACTGACCTACTTAGAATCATTAATCTGTGCCCTGATGAGATCTGCAGCAGCCAAAAGACTGCAAAAGGCTGCCACCACTGCCACCTGAGATAGCCCAGCAAATTCGCCTTGGGCAATGCCTGATTCCTACATTACCACGAGCTTTAGCACATTTGTGAGACCTGAATGAATTTGGCAGGATTTTCCAGAACGGGTCTTGGCAACAGAAATTTCTAAATTCTCACTATATATAGTCTTTGAAATGTCTGTGTTTTAGTATTTAAGGAACTTGTCTTCTCCACTCAACACAGAGTGCTCATCTCTTCCATTGATGTTTCAAGCTTATACCTCTTAACTTGAGTCTTCTGGAAGTTAAGAGTTTAGATGCAGTCAGTGTTCAGGGCTGCGCTGAGACATGCCAGCTCATTAGCAACCTGTTTGAACCTGGAATATTGTCCGTCTGTGCTGCGGTTACGTGGAAATTAGGAGGTCTGAAAATGGTCATTCATTTCTCTAGACTTCTTGTCTTCTCTCTTAGATAAGGATACCAGTATTTCTTGGCTGTGAGGTTTGTTATTGGGTGGTGTGACATCCAGCACAATGAAGATCCTGAGATTCTCAATGATTGGCACATAGAATAGATATAGATGCATGAAAATGTGCAAGGAAATGAGAAGTCAAATATATTTTAGCTTAATTGATTGGGTCAGTTTCCATATATTTGACTCTATCTTGACTTTTTTCCTTCCATAATAATATTGCTGATATCATCCTGACTACGTGTATTTTAAAGCTTCTCTGACCACAGAAGAGACTGTATTTTATGGATGTATTACTATTTTAAGTAACTATCAAGCAGTAAGGAGTTTTGGATGATACCTGCTTTTCTGATTTATGGAACCATCTCAAATAATTCACCTTACATTTTAGCACTAGAAATGAAAATTCACAAAATTATTTTACATGTTGCTAGTTCCCAAACTGGGAAGAAAATCTACTCACCCCATTTCAGGAATGCAGTCAGGGTATTTATGAGATATAAAATCTTACTAGAAACTTCCTTTTAGATGTTTTTTTTATTTCGGTTATTATGATTTTTCACCTGAGTAACCACACACTAAGTCATGGCTAGACTTTCTCTGAATTATTGTGTGATAAAAAATATAACACTCAGACTTGGTGAAAACATCTTATATTTGCTACTGTTTTTCTCTCATTTCATTGAGGGGAATTCCTGTTAGTGAAGAATATGGTACCAGACTGAAGTGCAAGGCATGTAATTGCCCAGAGAATTCCTAAGGCAAAGTATTATTAGCAGATCAATAGTTTCCATTTTCTTCTCAAATTTATTGCCCTACCTAAATTAACAATATTTCTGTCCCTCATGTTTTTGTGTTGTAGAAATAAGAATGTGTTTGACTCTTTGTGTAGCTCTGCTCTATATTAGAACTGGATATATTAAATTTTTAAATCCCTAATTCCCAGTTCTCCTCTTTCAGAAATTCATCTTACTCTTCTCACATGTTTGTACATTAGTGGACCTTAGGATTGGAGCTAATACAAGTACGACAGTATTAAACAGTTAAGAATAGCCAGAGACTATTTTGGTTCTGGAAGGTTTATACAAATTAATTACAAAAGAAAAAGTGAATCAGAGAAGACATTTATGTAGTTTCACATGTCAGCATCCTCAAACTGTAGGTAAAATACGATCACTAAGGAAATATCTCAAAAACCTCAGCAACAAGATAATGTAATTCACTCTCATGACACTAATTCATATTTGGTAATAAGGCTTGTCACGATGCATATTGCTAGGCCAATATTTGTCTGTCTCTGTGCATCTCCTGTACAGTCCTAAAGACTATTTTCACAATTTTATCAGCTTTCTACACAGACTAAGTGTTGGAAAGAAATGCAGACCACAGGCAGCGAGGCAAAGTCAAGTCTGATCAGCAGATTTCAAAAGTATTTGCAATCATGTCATCATCTTAGTTATCACTGGAGATAAAAAGGCAACAAAAAGAAAGAATGAAAATTTGTTGCAAATTTTAAAAGGCAAAAAATTGAGTTAATGAATCACAACTTGTGCTCTGAAGACGGCAATTGAAATGTATTGATTGATACTCATTTGAAACTGCAGAAATAATATTTCAGAGTAAGTTAAAACCTGGAGCCAATACAGCATCACTAAAATGCTGCGCTAGAAAATAGCATAGAGACTGAAATGAACCTTTGGGCAGACTATTCAAAGCTCCTCTAAGTCCTCATTGACAGCATATAAACATCTGTTTTTAAAGAATGATTTTAAAATGTTACCATGTAACTTTAATTTAAACTGATTGTCTACTTGAAACAAAAAAGATTTTTTTTCAGGATTTCTTTTTTCAAATAGAAGTACAATTTGAATGTCATACAACAGTGAACACAGTGAATGAATGATAGCTGTCCTGACCCACTGAGTTGTGCCATAATTATATCATTCAGGGAATGTATTCAGTAATTCAGCAACTTCAGTAAACTTTTTTTGATTTTAAATACTTCACTGGATAGAGATAATTATTAATCCGATAAAATATCTTAAATCTTTGAAAGTCAAAAATTACTAGCAGCAACTTTGGAATGGCACAGAGAAAAGAGCTGCTGTGAGTTGCATATGTCAGTACATCTTGAATTCTCTTTTTCCTAATAGGAATGATGCTTGAGCTCTTTCTGGACACAAAAATAGTCATGTTTCCATGTTCTGCAGGCTCCTCCTGAAGGAAGGAAGGATTGAGCTGCATGTTTAAAGTTGAACCTAAAGCAAACCAAAGCAAATTGGATAAATCTCATGTACAGGGTGAGTATATTTTGGGGGGGGTTTCTGAGATCTTGGCATATCAAATCCATTTTAGTACCTCGTAGTATCTGAAAAATATCACATGTCCATTGCTGAAATGGACATGTGATATTGAAAGGAGGTCCTTTCTGTTCGCTTTTTTCCTTCTGTTTTTCTGACTAGAAAAGCAGGGTCTAACTATTCCATGTGCACTAGGAGTGTATGTACTGAGCATAGAGCACAAATTCCAGTTACCTTGGCGCCATAGCCTGACAAAATTAATTCCCTCTCTTATGCAGGTTATGTTTTGCAGGCAAGATCTCAGCTACCTTGGCAATGTGAGTAAAAGAGTGAGGCAGAAAGCAAACCTTAGAACCACCATAATGTTTGTCTTATTAATTGCATATAACTCCAATTGCAACTCCAGTGCAAAAAGGGCAGTCCTCGAACTCTTCATTTTTTCCATATTCTTCCATTTCCTTCTAAGAATTCTTCCTGCAGATGCTCACAGAATTAGCAGTGCTCCCTGAGCTCTGCTGCTCCCCATCAGCTCCTTCTCCTCCGATTCCTCTGGCTGTTCACTTACATTTGAAGCTGCTAGAAGGCTCTTAAGCACCGTCTGGCACTCTTTTTCTCCTAAAGTTTTTAAAATACCAGTGAGTCAAAGCTATCCTAATTTTCCTGAGGGTCGAAACTTCTCCTAACTTCTGCCTTCTGCTTTTTCCAATGATTACTAAAAAGTAGCACAGCAAAATGAGACTGTTTTGTAAACATATGGACCAAGCACAGCGCAGAAGTCGTTAAGAGAAAGGTTGCAGTAGCATTCAAAATGCCCCAGGGAGAATCTGTTTGCAAAGATCCTAGTGAAGACTTCATCCAGTAAAAACTGCATTTGTGGAACCAAACTGAGAAGGCTGTTTCTCCTTCTCTCCAATGAAAGACGTGGTCAGGGTACAATTAGCTGTGGTTTGAAGATGTAGCTAACTAAATGTTCAAAGTCTCAAAAAAAAAAATAGAAACATGTTCACAGCCTCTAGAAACAGAAACTTTGCTAAAGTTTATCCAGTGAGTTTTTCATATCTGGCAAAATGAAGACTGCAAACTCTGAGCCTCTGTCTTGAAAAGCAAAGCACAAAGACCTGGAGTTCCTCCCAGGTTTGTAATATAGCGCTGGCATGGTCCAGAGCAATCTGTTTATATCTGCTGACCAGTGATTTACTTTTGCTTCCTAACCTCATACTGTTGCACCTCCCAAAGGCATCCTAGACATCTGACATCAGGCTTTTGTTTCAGTGACTAAATGCATGCAAGGTTTTGAGTGCAAAGCATTTTCAAAGTCCTGCCAGGGATTTATCTTGGAACATATTTCTTCTGCAGTTATATGCTTTCATCCGGAAGTGTTATACCTTTGGTGGTGTCTGATATCATCCAGAGATATCTACTGTGATTTCAAACCTCATGAGCTGTTATTTGCACACTTGCCTATGCCAGAAACTATGCTCTAATGGGCTTCCTGGAGGCGCTGGGTATGCTCCCTTTTCAGGGGTAAAATTCTCATCAGCTACCAGTGCTGCGTGGGCTTTTTCAAATATGATTTTTTAATGGAACTTCTTTAGATATCTCCCAGATCTTGCATAAAAGGAAAAGCTTTCTGTTTTGAAACAGCACTGTTTCTCCTGGTCCATGGCTGGAGCTGATCACGTCACTCAGTATGACCAATTAGTTGACAGATTTAATCCTTTTCTCTGTTTACAAACTGTCGTTGATCTTGTTTTATACACATATATTCATTGCTTAGTACGGTTCAACCAATCATACTCATGATTCTTTTGATCCTTGGATTATTCATAAATTGATCATAGTGACTATTCAAGTATTTGATCAAAGCTGAATTTAATCAAAGCACTTCTGCTGTGATTTGTCACTTAAAAAGTGACTTAATGTTGGCTTCTCAGTGGGGCTATGACTGAAGGTGTGCCAGCCAGCAATGCAGAGAAGTGACTTCCTTTTGCTGGCTGAATATGATATGCATCATATGATATGCTTCAGGATTTAAAGAAAAGACAATGCCTCTGACGTATGGGTATACCTTTAGCCTCTGAATCAGTGGACATTTCTACAAAAACCTGTTGTTAAGAAACAGCTTACCTCTGCTTCAACACAAGATGGATGATGGAATAATTTCTTGATGTTAGTAGTTATAAGTAAAAGTCTACAATTTGCTTTCTTAAAATATCTGTATATAACACATTTTCAGTTGTGGGAGCATATACAGGCAATGAATAATAAAAGATCCTATACAGACTAATAAAAGATCCAATACAGACTAATCGGATCTCAGTTTCTCAGGCTTTCTTCTTCATTATTCGATCAGTTCTCCCTAGCACGGTCTATTTGACTCCTCATGTATTGACATGCTTGCCAAAATGATGCCTGAATAAACTCGAGGCAAAAGGGTAAAAGTCAGCTGATTGCTTAATGAACTTGGATGTCGACATACATAAAGAAGCAATAACCGGCTTGTGACGCCAGTGTAGCAATTCAGTTGCAGAAGCAAGGGTTTCTGATGAAGGGATGTGGCATTTACCAGCTAGTCGACCTAAGCTTCAGTTGGCACTTGGAGCCCAATAAAATTAGCAGAGCACCAAGAACTGGCAGCTTTCCAACACAGCAAAAAGGCAGGGGGTTGTACACCTAGACTCTGCAGTAGAAATTTCGTTATCTGAAACAGAAGTAGAATTAAATTTACCTGTTGGGTACCAATCCCCTGGGATTTCAGGTCCCTAGCAAAGGGTTGGAAAACTTGTCAGACCTGGCATGCAAATTACTGAAACTCATTTTTCAGTCTCTTTTGGCACAGCGTCTGCCTCTCGCACATTGCATGGCTTTGAAGAGCATGCTGCGCAGGGATGCACAGTGAGGAAGTTCTACACTTATTAAACCCATATTTTTGTTTGCATGGGGTTCAATTACTTGACTTCTCCACATGCGCTAATGAGCCCAGAGGCACAAGAGCAGACCAGAGAGCCTCAATAGCCTTGTCAGAGAAAAGCAGTCCCTGCCCAACCCCTTGCAGGGTTGTCCAAGGAGGGCGTCCCGGTGCACCCTCCTTTGAGGGGCTCCTGCGGCACCACATGCACTGGTCAAGCGGGATATGCCAGGAATAGTGGACTCATGGGAATGCCGAGCACAGAGAATGCCGAGAAGACCTGGGCGTCATGGCGGAC